>BQNB010009076.1:0-87855 GCA_026074375.1 Tanacetum coccineum
GAAAGAGCTTGTGAACTAGAAAGATCAAAATGGGCACGTTTGGTTTAGGAAAACCAAAATGCATGGGTTTGTGGTTCAAAGCTTTAAACAAGAGACTTATATAGGATCTAATAAAGCTTATGAAAGTTCTAAAACAAGTCAAGAGTTTATAGAACAAAATATAAAGCTTACTAGTACTTGTGTAACACCCCTATTTTTATAGCAGCGGAAGCTAATTTGGGGTATTACTTCAAGGTACAACAGTCATAATCATGGAAAACGAATCACAAAGAGTCGTTTATGAAAATAAGTTATCATTCGTTATTTCTTCAGAGTTTTTTTTACAAATGAGAGGTTCCCAAAATCTATACAATAAAGTTTGAATGATAATGGTTTTTCCATCGTCATGTCCTCGCCACTCCGTGCCATTAGTTACCTGAGATAAAACATGCTAAAAAGTCAACACAAAGGTTGAGTGAAATCCATAGGTTTAAGTAATATAATTTGAATGCAAATGCGATATTCGGGTTATGTTGATATACACCCGGTATTAAAAACATATTTATTATTGCCATTAGCTCATGAATCCGAAGCCTTAGGGTATGGTGATACGTTATAGACCATGCGGATACCTTTGCCAAAATACCCGCATGATTTCTAATGATGTGCAATTGGTTACACGTAACTGGGTACACCAACGGGGAGTCCAGCCCAAATAGATCTATTCACATCATTCGCGCTTACTACGGAGAGTAATTAACGGTTCATGATTATGGGGACTTAAAGGCAAAGCAGTTACTTAGGCAATAGTAAATTGAAATAGCATACAAAAATAATTGCATTCATGTTTATAGCATGTATCCCCCTCGTGGGTTTATAAAACATTTGAAATATTGAAATGCGAGGCTATGAACTCACCTGAACAGTTATAGGGAAATTGATAGCTAATGTGTATGAAATGATTGTAACGGCTTCAACACGGGCAACCTGGGTTAATATATGTCAAGTCTTAGTTTGATTGAATATGTAAGATTTTACATCGATGTTGGTTTTGATATTTAAAATTATCATAACACCGTTCGGGCCATCATAATTCAGAAGTCATTCAGTAAACGTTTGAGGAGCTAGGGCCAATTTTTAAATCGTATACCTAACAAACTCAGAACAGAACGTAATACCAGATGAAACTTCCCTTAATATGAAGCTCCCTAGTATCTGTGGTATGATATAGATTTTGGGACATGATTTATGGAAAGCACATCGATGATGAATGTTTAAGGATTAGAACATAAAGCTGTTTTAAGCATTTTATATTATTTGAGAATGTTAAGCTCGTCAAGCGTTATTAAAGTTATGACTCTGGTAATGTTTTGAATGTTTTTGTTTTTATACTTTTTCATAATATTACATTTTAGACCCTTGAGTTTCGTAAAAGTGTTATGAATTATACCCTTGGAGTTTGATACTTTTACGACTTTGGTCCTCAAGTTTAAAAGATATATACCAAAGTAAACCTTGTACTTTATAAAGCTGACAATAAGACCTTGTAGTTATGACTTTAATAAAATGACACTTTTAGTCCTTTTAGTTATAAGTTTATGAAAATTACGATATATACCCCTTGCATGGATTATAATTATAAAACATGTCCAAATTGCCATGCAAGTTTAATTTAACATTTCAATACACATTTATAAGTTATAATAAACTAAAATATGAAGTCTTAACATAACACAAGTTTAATTTAACGATTCATTAAGCTAGGAAGTAAAACGGGTCAAATTAGGGTTTTAAGATGAAAACGCGCGGGTTTTAAGTTCAAATTCTTTCATGACTTATCAAAACACTTATTTTAATGTTATTTAAGCTTATTGGGATAGATTATAACAATAGTTTACAAGTTTAATCCATAGTTTAAGTAAAAACATAAAATTAGGGTTTCGGGTGTACGGTTTTGGATCAAAAAGGCATAACACTTAGGTTTTTGAGTTCAAAGCTTTATATTATGATTTTAGCAAGATCATATGAACATTATAACGTTATAAAAGCAGATCATAAGCTTAGAGAACCTGGTCTTGAGCTTATGGCTTGGAAACGGGTCAGAATCGGGACTTTCGGCTTCGTACGCCTAGAATAACGACTCCCGGGCTTCGTTTTCTTCAAGGCTTCGCTTCTTGAACGTCTTTTATGATCCTAGGATCATATGGGAGCAAAGGATTGCTGCCTTAAGGGTTATAGTAAGAAGATGGGGGGTGCGAGTTTGAATGAACACACAAAGCCCCTATTTATACCCATTTGAAGGTATAAGGAGTAAGCAAGGGTTATGATCTGGTCTTGACACATAGTAGGTCTAGTGTATGATGTGTATAAGCTATAATTTCAATGGTGGAGGTCTAGAAAACTAGGTTGAATGATGTGGCTACCTTTCTTGCTGCCGCGGCTGAAGAGAAGCAAAAGAGAGGCCATGTGCTCTCATTTTTAACCATGGGAAGGTCTAAGCAGCTGGGTAAGCAGCTTGAGGGTTTCTAGAAGGAGTTCATATAAGTTATTTGCACATGGTTTGGTTTTAAATGGGTCAAAAATGATGATGAAGAGGTTCGGGTCTGGTTTGGGTTCGACGAGGGATGCACAAGTTTTCAAGCTTACATTTCGTGTGTAATTGATTAAGGATGGTTAATTCATGTCCCTAAGGTCTGATATAAGAAGTATTAACAAAGATTAGCAATTGGTTTGGGTTAAAATGGGTTTAAAATGGAGAAATGAGGTCGCGGGTTCAAATAGGGCTCGTTTAGGGTTTTCTTGACTTTCTTGGCTTATATTTTGCATACTCTTGATTAGGAATGATGGAATACAAATCCTAGGGCTTATATAAAGTATTATCAATGAAGTTTGGTCATTGGTTTAAGTTAAAATAGGTTGAAATTGAAAGAATAAGCCGTAGCTTGGAATTAGGGTTCATATAAGGCTTTTAGGGTTTTCTAGCTTTGTAATTCTCGTACATTGTTGAAGCAAGGATGGTTAATGATGGATAAAGGTTTGTAAACTCATTTTATGGGTTTACAATGACTCTTGGTTGCTTACTTGAGAATGAGATGGTCTAAAAATGAGTAAACGGGTCAAAATCACAATTAGGGCACAATTAGGGTTTTCTGGATTCGTTTCTTGTATAATTGAAGTAGAATGATGAAATGATAATGGATTATGATTGAGAATGTTGTAATTTATGTTATTATAACTTATTTAAGTATTGGTTTAGGTTTACAATGGATAAAAACGAAGAAACGAGTCATGGTTTAGAAACTAGCTCGGTTTTAGGGTTTAGGGTTTTGAATTAGGGTTTTGAGTGTAAAAAGATGTATGAAAGCTTATGAATAGAATATTTAGGGTTTAGGGCATCCGATAATGGTTTAAAGCCCGTTTTGATATGATGTTGCAACTGGTACCTTATAGGAATAATGTACCTTGTAATAATGATATTATGATATTGACTTGACATGTTATGATGTTTGCTTGACATATATGAAGATAGGATTGCCATATGAAGGTTGCCTGAGCCCGTTAACTTTAGTTATGCAGGTTATATTGCATATTGAGATATTGGCAAAGTAATGTAATAAAGCAAAAAATTTCCCTGAAAAAGGTGAGTTCATATATAATTGATAGTTTGTACATCATCTAACTTAATAGATGGATATTTACATTTATGAAAATTGCGGGTTGTTATAGTCTCCACCCCTTACAGAAATCTCGTCCCGAGATTTAATTGAACTTGAAGTGATGATTGAAAATAAATGAGGATATTTGGCACGAATTTCGTCTTCACGTTCCCATGTAAACTCTGGTCCTCTTTTAGAGTTCCATCATACCTTGACTATAGGAATACGACTTCGCTTAAGTTGTTTGCTTTCACGATCTATAATTTCCACTGGTTCTTCTACAAAGTTGAGTTTGTCGTCGAGCTAAAGTTCTTTTATTGGAGTGATGAGAGATTCATTGGATAAGTATTTCTTGAGATTAGAAATGTGGAAAGTATTATGGATACTACTAAGCTTTTTAGGAAGCTCTAGTTTCTATGCCACTGGGTCAATTCATTCAATGATTTTGAATGGTCCAATGTATCGTGGATTAAGCTTTTCTCATTTTCTGAATGGAAAGATACCCTTACGGGGTGATACTTTTAACATAACACGATCGTCAACTTGAAATTCTAAAGGCTTTCGCCTTACATTAGCATAACATCTTTGTCCATCCTTGCAGCTTGCAAGCGTTGACGAATTTGCATGATTTTTTCAATGGTTTCCTAAAATTTAGCTGAGAGTTGTAGTGGTATTGTTTGGGAATAGATGTAAGTATTGGGAATGAATTTGATCTTTATGTTAGGCTAATCAAGGTCACAAGTCCACGTGTGTGATGCATTTATAATTATGTTGCGCACCATAATTATAATTACCTCCTTTCACACGTCTACTTATTTCCAAGACCACACCTTTTGATGACAGCTAATAGAATTTCTCCAGATCCTGATAGAACCTGGGTGGATGGAATACGTTGCGCTACTCAGATCGTAAGAAATCGTTATTCATTAACCTTTAAAAGTCAACATCAAATAAGAATGCTATCACAAGTCTTTGTCAAAATTTTCATACCTAGTGGTATTGAAATCATTTGACATTGCATAGATTCTTGTGTGTTTCCTTGTTATTACGTTGCAGAATATAACAGAGAATTTTAGTATACGAAGATCATGGAATGAGTGATGTTAAGGAATGATTATGAATTTGTAAGAGTGTTGCTAATCATGTGAGATATAGATTTTTGGAATGAATGGATGATGAAGGTAATAATGATAATGTTTAAGTGAAGAAAAGGAAAGTATTTATACAAACGGATTGAAAGAAACTTGTTTGTACATATGTTATATACTTAAGCCTACTTATTTATAATTAGTCACTTACAAAAAGAAGCGTTCAACTCCTTGTAACTGAGAATTTATAAATTCATAGTTCGGAGGTTTATAATTTCCTTATTCAAATGAAGAAGTGACCTAATTCATTTCAATAAGATGATCATAAATCATCTTACCTAAGCATAAAAACATGATATGATAATGTGTAGTAAATGATATGATCATGAATGGTTAGATAATATTGAGATGTTGATTGTACTGACGCCTATATAATTGAGGCTGATAACAAAGGTATGAGGAGATTATTCAGAGTTGAACATATTGGAATTTGACAAACAATGTCGAATTTTGATATCACCAGATAACAAGATGTAACGGAATCAAACTTTATTATTTCATGGATAACTTTACATATGAACTTTACATATGAGAAAGAGTTGATACTTATGCTAATTATCTTGTAGTAGGATAAAAGTAACAGACGACGAGGATTGTTGCTTGATGATTGAGGTTTTTAGATTGAAGAAGATTCTGATAAGAGTTGAATATCCTCGAGAGTTATGTTTAGGGTAGAAATCCTAAAGTGAACAAAATTAAGCTCATCCCTAAGTATGTTTTCCTGTGGCCCTGTTGTTTGCTTTTGAACATTGATTCGCATAATGTCCTTTCTTTCCACAGGCATTACAAGTTACGGATATGGTTTGAAGATTGATTCTAGTGGTTGGTCTTTTGTTTTTGCAGTTCTTAGTCAGATGTCCTATCTTATTGCAAGTTTGACATGTAACAGTATAAGGACCTATGTGATGTAGGGTGCATCTTTCACACAAAGGACGATTTCCAGTATATCCACGGTTTCCATTAGCCTTGAAGATTTCCTGCCTTCCATTTTACTGCTGATGGTGATTATTGTTGCGATGGTTATTGTTATGGTTATCCAGGCAGTTGTTGTTGTTGTCGGTGGTGTTTCTTTCATTATCAAACTTTCATTTATGGTTATTGGTTTCTTGTATAGAATTGTGTTTCATTACATGCTTTATTAACTTCTGGGTCATGGTAATGACTTCTTCCATTTTCTTGATCTCAGTCTGAGGACAATACTTCTCTATCAAGAGTCTTTTCAATTCAAACCAGGTGATCTTATAGGCTTCTTCTATTCTAATAGACTGGATCCACTAGGATAAAGGTTCCTTAGTAAGGGTACTAACAGCAAATCTCACTTTGTCCTCTTTGGCACATTTGCTACGAGAAAATATTGATTCAGTTTGTATTGATCCACAAGGCAGGCCCAAGTCAGTTCTGACTTGGGTCTCCCATGTATACTAATGTTGTACTTTCTTTTGTATATTGTAGGACAATCCTCATACAAATAAAGATTTAGGTATTGTTGATAGTGGTTGTTCCAGAAGCATGACAGGTAATAAGGAGAAATTGGCTGACTTTGTGAAGATTAAAGGAGGGACTGTCACTTTTGGAGGTGGAGATGGTAAAATCACTGGAAAAGGCACCATTAGGACTTCCAACTTCAATTTTGAGAATGTTTATTATGTGGAAGAGCTTCAGAACTTTAATTTGTTCTCTGTGTCACAAATCTGTGATACCAAGAACAAAGTCCTTTTTACAGACAAAGAGTGCCTTGTACTCTCCAAGGAGTTCCAACTACCTGATTCAAGTCAGGTTGTTCTCAGAGTTCCAAGGAGACACAATCTCTACTGCTTCAATTTGACTGACATCCATTCAGAAAGAGAAATCAAGTGTTTGTTGGCAAAAGCATCCTTAGATGAGTCCACAAAATGGCATAGAAGGATGGCTCATGTGAACTTCAAAAACATGAACAAGCTGGCAAAACATGGATTAGTCAATGGGCTTCCTTCCAAACTCTTCACAAATGAACACAACTGTGTTGCCTGCAACAAAGGAAAGCAACACAAGGCCTCTTACAAGGCCATCACTGCAGTCAGCACCATTTCTGAGCCTCTCCAGTTACTTCATATGGACCTTTTTGGTCCTACTTCCATCAGAAGCATTGATCACAAGCACTATTCCTTGGTGGTTACAGATGACTTTAGCAGGTTTAGCTGGGTTTTCTTTTTGGGGACTAAGGATGAGACTTTTTATATCCTTAGGGATTTCATTACTTTTGTTGAAAACCAGCTAACTAAAAAGGTTAAGGCTATAAGGTGTGACAATGGGACAGAGTTTAAAAATTCTAACTTAATTGAACTCTGTGGGTCCAAGGGGATTAAAAGGGATTATAGTGTTGCCAGAACCCCACAACAAAATGGGGTTGCTGAAAGAAAGAATAGAACCCTTATAGAGGCAGCAAGAACTATGCTTGCTGACTCTAAGTTACCTACCATGTTTTGGACAGAAGCAGTTAGTACTGCTTGTTATGTTCTAAACAGGGTTTTAGTAACTAGGCCCCATAATAAAACACCCTATGAACTTTTATCTGGGAAAGTTCCAAACATTAGTCACCTTAAACCTTTTGGCTGTCATGTGACCATACTTAACACTAGTGATCACTTGGGAAAATTTGAGGGTAAAGCTGATGAAGGTTTTCTTGTTGGGTACTCTGCTCATAGTAAAGCTTATAGAGTCTACAATTTATCCAACAAAAAGATAGAAGAAACACTGAATCTGAGATATATGGAAGATAAACCTAATGTTCAGGGTCTGGGTCATGAGTGGTACTTTGACCTTGACTATTTGACTGATTCGTTAGGTTATACTCGTTTCAAATCTAATCAACCTGCAGGTACTCAAGATACTAACACTCATGCAGGTACACACGATGACTCAGATTCAGAGTGTGATGAACATGTGATTGTTGTTCCTTCTTTTCCTTTTAACCATTTTTCAGGTCCCAAGGTTCATATTGCTTCTGCCACAGTGGAGAGTACTTCAGACTATGCAGAGGAACTTGCTAGGCTTCAAGGACAAGCATATGACGCGTATTCTTTCTTTTCCTTCTAACCATTTTTCAGGTCCCAAGGTTCATTTGACGCACTTGTGTCAAAGACGATAACATGTTAATCCAATTCCCCCTAAAAATAGCACACCATATGATATTTTTGATATCAATGGAATAAATGTCTATTTGAGAATTTTGAAAGCATATGGGAGAAAGGGTTATTGCATGATTATTATTGGAACACTTTTGAATTTCTTAAACAAAATGAGAAAGCTAGTTGTGATCAAATTGTGCCACTATCTAAAATGGATGGTCACTAGGCCATTGACGACGGTTTTTTATTTATCTAGACCGGATGTAGCTTCAATTACTGGCGCACTTGTCGATATGTACACACTCGTCAATAAATCTTGTTATCTGTAAAGCATTTTATTTTGTTTAGGAACTCATTTTCATTATGCTCCCCTCAACAATTCACATGTGTGCCACCACGTATAAGAATGTGTGACACCACAAGTTATGTTGAGGGAAGGATATAGTGTCGACTGCACATGTTTTGAACGATTTTGAATTATCATTGAGAAATTCTTAAAAAATTTGTACTCGAACACTATATGTTCATCTAAAGTCCGTGGTTAAAGCGTCATCAAGTCAACTTCAAAAATTAAAGTCAACACTGGTCAAACCGTCATACTGGTCTTAAGTCCCCAAAGTTATGTGTACTTTGCATCGGTAGTCCTTTGAGTTAAATAACTTAACTCGTAGGGGCTCGAATTAGGTTTTCCCACTTTGGGTTTTTGGCCTGTAAATACCCCTCATTGGCTCTTATATTCCTCACCACTTGCCATTCTTTCTTTCCTCTCTTTTCTATTCTATTATCGTCTAATTCTCTTATCGTCTAAATCTAACACCACTTATGTTCTAAACTTCTCATTATATCATTTTATTGAAGAGAACACATCTCCGCACGAGAGACACACAAGCACATAATCCACACTTGTGTGTTATTAGTCAAGGGTCTTCTTTCTCATACCATTTCTATTCGAATCAATCTCTAGGTTAGGTTAGAGATTGATTTAAACAATCAACTTTTATTCAATTTGGTTGTAAGGGAAGTCTTGTATCTTTGTGATCAAGCCTAGATCATTGGGTGATCTAGTTGGGGTTTTGGTATACTTCCAAAGAGAAGTTCCTAGTAGTCCTAGTGATCTTAGTGTGCAGGATCAAAAACATAGTAAGATTTATGTGGATTCGGGAGGTCAGAAAGACTCAAAATAAAAGAAAGCCATTGGTGAAAGATAGTGTAGAGAGATGGAAAATATGTGTATTAGCTTAGAGAGAGAAAGTAATACACATACGAATGATAAGCCTCACCTCTCCTTGGAAGTAAGGATGGGGTATTTATAGCCAAGACACGATCTAACTTAATACATTTGAAAATTCTAGTCCATGCGTGTCCATATTAAGATAGCTAATGTAATTCCGTAAATGATGCACACATTTTTAGGCAAACAATCTTCCCCCAATGTGGATACATACAAAATTACTTACAATTTTCCTAACAAGTACAAGTACAACAAAATAAATAACTTCAAGGAGCTTCCAATGCTAAGGATGACGTATTTGTCTTTTAG
The DNA here is from genome assembly GCA_026074375.1 of Tanacetum coccineum. Taxonomy (NCBI): domain Eukaryota; kingdom Viridiplantae; phylum Streptophyta; class Magnoliopsida; order Asterales; family Asteraceae; genus Tanacetum; species Tanacetum coccineum. The sequence goes on from BQNB010009076.1 coordinate 9,431, forward strand.
TCTTCATACTTTGTAACACCCCCATTTTTACAATATAGCAGCGGAAGCTAATCTGGGGTATTACTTCATGGAAACAACAATCATAATCATAGAAAACGACCCAAAAGAGACGTTTATTCAAAAGATATGTTATCATTCATTTCAAATCAGAGTTTTACAAAGGCAGGTCCCAAAATCTAGTTACATACAATGTGAATGATAACAAGTTTAGCCATCTTCGAGTCCATGCCACTCCGTGCCGTATATTGCTCAATAACCTGAGATAAACATGCTAAAAAGTCAACACAAAGGTTGAGTGAAATCCATAGGTTTAAGTAATATAATTTGAATGCAAATGCGATATTTGGGTTACGTTGATATACACCCAGTATTGAAAACATATTTATTATTGCCATTAGCTCATGAATCCGAAGCCTTAGGGTATGGTGATACGTTATAGCCCCTGCGGGTACCTTTGCCAAAATACCCGCATGATTTCTAATGATGTACAATTGGTTACACGTAACTGGGTACACCAACGGGGAGTCCAGCCCAAATAGATCTATTCACATCATTCGCGCTTACTACGGAGAGTAATTAACGGTTCATGATTATGGGGACTTAAAGGCAAAGCAGTTACTTAGGCAATAGTAAATTGAAATAGCATACAGAAATAATTGCATTCATGTTTATAGCATGTATCCCCCTCGCGGGTTTATAAAACATTTGAAATATTGAAATGCGAGGCTATGAACTCACCTGAACAGTTATAGGGAAATTGATAGCAAATGTATATGAAATGATTGTAACGGCTTCAACACGGGCAACCTGATTAATATATGTAAAGTCTTAGTTTGATTGAATATATAAGTTTTTGGATATTGATGTTGATTTTGATATGAAGATTATCATAACACCGTTCGGGCCATCATAATTCAGAAGTCATTCAGTAAACGTTTGAGGAGCTAGGGCACTTTAAATCGTAAACCCAACAACTCAGTCAGAACGTAATACCAAGATGAAACTCCTTAATATGAAGCTCCCTAGTATTGTGGTACGATATGGATCCGGGACATGATTTTTGAAAGCACATCGATGATGAATGATATAATGATTATAACATAAGCGGTTTTAAGCATTTTATTCAATATCTGGAAATGTTAAGCACGTCAAGCGTTAATTAAAGTTATGTCTGGTAATGTTTTGAATGTGTTTTTATACTTTTTCAAAATGTTACATTTTAGACCCTGGGGTTCTGAAAAGTTGCAAAATAGTCCTTGGAGTTTGCACTTTTACGACTTTGGTCCCTCAACTTTGAAAGATATGCCAAGTAAACCTTGGACTTTGAAAAGTGACATAATAGATCCCTGGAGTTATAACTTTGATAAAATGACACATTTAGCCCTTTTAGTTATAAGTTTCCGAAAGTTACGATATATACCCCTTGCATGGATTATAATTACAAAACATGTCCAAATTGCCATGCAAGCTTGGTTTAACATTTCAATAGACATTTATAAGTTATAATAAACTAAAATATGAAGTTTTAACACAACACAAGTTTAAAATAATGATTCGTTAAGCTAGGAAGTAAAACGGGTCAAATTAGGGTTTCGAGTGTACGGTTTTGGATCAAAATGAAAAATGAGCATGAATTGAGTTATGAAAGTTTAACAAGAGTATATTTAGGATCATATGAACATTATAAGGGTGTAGTAGCAGAAGTAGAACATTCAAAACCTGGTTTTTAGCTTCAAGGATCAAAAATGGTGGAAATGTTTAGGGTTTCGGGTGTACGGTTTTGGATCAAAATGAAAAATGAGCATGAATTGAGTTATGAAAGTTTAACAAGAGTATATTTAGGATCATATGAACATTATAAGGGTGTAGTAGCAGAAGTAGAACATTCAAAACCTGGTTTTGAGCTTCAAGGATCAAAAATGGTGGAAATGGGTCATTTCGGGTAGTATTTCCACTCGTACGCCTTGTATATTTACTCCGGGGCTTCAATTCTTTAGGGATTCTCTTCTTGAACTTTTTTAATGATCCTAGGATCATAAGGGAGCAAAGGATTGCTGCCTATAAGGGTTATAGAGGAGGGGGTGTGGTGCAAGTTAGAATGAGCTATCTAAGGTCCTATTTATAGTAGTTTGAAGGCAAAAGAGTTAAGGAACACTTAGGATCTGTTCATGGACGTATGGCAAACGAGTAAAATCGGACTTATTTTAGAGATCATGCTTAATGACTTGTATATTGAGCTTTTAAGGACTTGTACTTTAGAATGTATATTCATGTGAGATGTTATGATACTTGTACATATGATTTAGTAACTTGTTCATTCACTTTAGATATTAACCCTTCATGAAATTAGGGTTTAGAGGCATATGATAACGGTTTAAAGCCCGTTTTGATATAACGTTGCGAATGGTACATTATAGGAATAATGTACTTTGTAATAAGGATATGATGATATTGACTTGACATATTGTGATGTTTGCTTGACATATATGAAGACAGAATGGCCATAGATAGGTTGCGTGAGCTCGTCTACTTTAGTTATGTAAGTTACATGACATACTGAGATATTAACAATGTAAGTAATGTAATAAAGTGAAAAATTTCCCCGTATTATTGTGATCATAGTAAAATAGGTTGATGAAAATTCTTGGGTTGTTATACTTATGCCTTTGGATCTTCTTAAATTAGTATTTGTTTCATATATATTTCATATATGATATACTGGTTTTGTTTCTTTGTTTTTTTGAGTTATCATATTTGATAGTTGTATTTAACAAGTTTTGAAAAGCATTCATATGTGTTTTATGAATATCATATATGATCTATGGTTGTGTCTATTTGTTTGTTTTGAGTTATCCATATTTGTTAGATGTATTTGTAACAAGTTTTGAAGCAATCAATATGTGTTTCTGAATATCATATATGATATACAAGTTTTGTTCCTTTGTTGTGTTGAGTTATCATATTTGATATTGTATTTAACAAGTTTTGAAAGCAATCATCATGTGCTTTTGAATATCAATTTATGATATATAGTTTTGTTCCTTTGTTGTTTGAGATATAAATTTGATAGCTGTATTATACAGTTTGAGTTATCATGTTTTCGTTCTTCATGTCCTGTTAAATGCACTTTTACTACCCCAAGTGAATACAAATTTATGCAATTGAAAAACAGTATTCAAAATAAGACATAATTCAAAATTAACTTAATGATAGATGTTTTGGCATTCCCTTTAAATAATCATAAATCGAGTTTCATTACAGAGTTAATGCCCCAAAATGTGATATAATCTATTGTACCACCAATGGCATCCTAGTGATGGTTTAGCAACTATTTTTAAACAACAAAATAATACTAAGAATAGTTTAAGAAACAAAAATAGTAATAGTGTCTACAATTGTTCTTCAAAAAGTGTTGATCATCAAATGGCACTTTGAACTCTTTCAGATTCTTGTTTTTCTTTCTTCGTTTTGATTGCCTCGTTAATCATTTTCTTCCTTGATTCCTTGTCAGTGTTACGTCTTGCAAATTCTTGTGCTTCGGTACTTATCTTTTCTCGATGTATGTTTATTTCATGACTCAGTATCTTTGTTGCCAATCTCACCCTCATCTTTATTATATGTAATATATTTCCTTTTTTTGAGGAAAGCTTCTAAATTTGTCTTCTCATCATACTTTCCATTCGCCTTCTTCCACTTGAACATGTCTTTTGTATGTTTTCATTCATTAAGAAATATTATATTTATGAAACAATTATAGATTGTCGATAAGTTAATTCTAAAAGTGTTAGGTACTTACAATCATTGTTGTGTGGAAAAAGTACTTTGTTCTTTTGACTTTGCTATTCATCTTATGTTCATGGTTTAAAATCAAGGAGAAGGTGTCAATACAACTTGTATTCGCTACTTTTAGGCTTTTGATGGAGCCTAATGTTTGCATGTAATCCCTTATCGTTGCAGCTTCATCTTTTGTTTCAAAAACAAAGTCTCTACATAAAATAAATTAAACAAATATCATATATGATATTATTATAAGAAAATAAAATATTGTAGTTTATACGATTCATATCCTTGCATTGAAAACAAAGAAATTGAAAGAATAAAGTTAATTGATACTTACAATTCTTCTCCTTCCATGGAAAACAAGTATTATGTCATCATCACTTCATCAGTTGTTGCTTTTCCTTTTATAGTTGTTTTCTTGTTTAAATATGGAGAAACAAGAAATCGGGATGGTCTTTTTGCTCTTTTTACTGCCTTTTCTTCTTTGTCTTTTGGTTTTGGTACAGATTCCAATTGGCTTAAACCTTTTGCTTTTTTTCCACTTGTTTTTCTTTCTCCTTTTCTGTAGGTTCAGATTCCTCTGGTGTTAAACCAAGAGATAATGTCGATGGTGTCATGTCTTTAGGTGACTTTCTCTTGGTTGTTTTCTTCTTTTTAATATCTTGTGTTGCTTGATATTCTAACTCTTCACATTGTGAGTCAGTTAAATCATACTCTTTATTCTAAAATTCATCTTGTGTTAAATGATTATGTTCATCTTGTTTATCCTTCTCATTTTCATTTCCATCATTCACCTTTTGTTTATCAGCTTCTTTGTCTTTCATCTGTTCATTCGGATCATCAACTTTATTATGAATTTCCTCTTCATCGTTTTTTGTTTCACTTCCACATTCTTTTGTTCCTTTTCCAATATCATCTTGTTTCTCCTCATTTTCTGCTTGTTTCTCCTTCTCTTTTTCTGCTTGTTGTTCCTTTACATTTTCTGTTTGTTTCTCCTTCCCATTTTCATTTCATCAACCTCCATTGAAAATGCGACCTCTCTATCGTCCCAGTCAGCTTTTCAAACTCATACTCATTATTTAAGTCATCTTGATCGTCCTCTTCATCGTCTTTTTGTTCTCTCCCAGCTTCTTCTATTCCTTTACTAATATCATTTATTTTTTTCTTCTCCTCCTCATCATCATTCTTCTTGTTGTTGTTGTCTGCACACTCTCACTCTCACTATACTCATCCATAAAAGATTCATTGAGATTGAATTATGTATCTTTGAACAGTTTTTTGTACTGGTCATAGAAATCAGAAATTTCTTGGTCCTCTCTAAACTTTGTCATTCCTTCTCTTAATGTTTCAATAAGCTCTGACCTTTCTTCTAAAATTTTGGTAAATTTATCAATGATCTTCTCATAAAACTCCTGCAAAAGAAGCACACCAGATTAGTTTTAGTGGGGGGGAGGGGGGGGGGGGGGAGTGCTGGTGTGGGGGGGGGGGGGGGGGGGGGAAGGGTGGATGGGGTGGGAGGGGGCGTGTTGGTGGTGGGTGTGGGTGAGGTGGTTATGGTATCTTATGGAGGGGGTTGTGTCAGCGAGTTGTTGTGATAGAATGGGGGGGGTGGGTAGACACATTGAATATGGGGAGTAGGCTGGTAATATAAAATAGCAGGTATGGCGACCTGAGGAGGAGGTTCTCGACCATATACAATGTATGAATGATGGGGGTGATTATTCTACAGTATGTGTCTAACGGAACAATTGAGGGATGTGTGGGGTTGGGGGCTTGAACATGAATACCAAACCGTCAATTGGTGTCACCCCATTCCAACATAGTATATGGTCGAGACCACCTTCGGTCATTACCCGCTCATTTGGTGATGATACACATCTCGATGTGATTGAGCAACTACAACAAAGGGATGCCATATTAGCTTAGCTGAAGATTAATCTTGGTCGCGCACAAGCCCGAATGAAGAAATATGCTGATAAGAAACGACGTGATCTCTCATTTGCTAGTGGTAACTATGTATTTGTTAAACTACACTCGTATCGTCAGCACTCTGTAAAGCTACAAAAGAATCAAAATTTGGGTATGCGCTATTTTGGTCTGATTAAAGTTCTTTAATAGATTGTTCAAGTTGCCTACAAGTTAGAGTTTCCTGCTACATATTGTATATTTTTGGTTTTCCATGTCTCATTCCTTAAACATTGTGTTGGTGAACCTTCTAATCAGTATATTCCATTACCTTTATTGTCCACTACATAAGGCCCGTTAGGTCATCCAATTGAAATTTTAGATTCTCGTCGAATTCGAGTTAAATATGATTGGGAAATTCAGGCCCTGGTGCACTGGATGACAATAAGGGGGCATACCTAGTTATTCATGAATCAACTCCAAACAACATTGTGGACCAAACCGTCGAACTCATTTTAGTGACTGATAGTATTTTATAACGTCTTTTACTAAAACTATGCTTGTTACGCTGTCGTTTTGAGTTAGTCGGGTCTATGTTTCCTCTTGTGTTCACATTTCTATAGGCACCCTCACATTATGGAACTTACCTCTGACCTAAAATTTATTTAAATGTTCAACGTCATAAATGATATGCTCAAGCAATTTTAAAATAGTTATTGTCACCACACTTAACTTAGTCCATTTTTACGTATATACGTCTTTTTAGGTATAACCTGGTATTTGTACCTAAGCGTTTTTTCGTTTACAATCTAGATTTAAGATGTTTTGAGGTATAATTTACCCACTAAATTCAGCTAATACTCTTACCATTTGAGTTACAATGGCGTGTATGTCATGATCATGATAAGTTAAATTAAACTACTTAAATATACATAACATATCTACTTTATGTAAACTTTGTAACAAATTTTGTTGGGTGTCATCTGCTTATCTTAATGCCTAGTTTTATTAGATCTATCATAGGATACTTAGGTTACATTAGTTGTCAAGTGAATAAATGATACGTGTGCTTTGGCTAATACGTGTCATGCGTAGCACCAAAAGTAGCTTCAACTAAGATAGTATTTTGGTGACCAAGTTAATAACCACTATATAAATAGTGTAAAAGTTTGCTAGGTGCAAAAAACTCTGAAGTGGCCATGCCAACCTCCTAAAAATGGAGGGCTTTACCTGGTTTGAGTTTGTGTGGCGGTGGGTTCAAACCCCGTGGATTAGTCAGCCTAAAGAGCGGAAGCCATGGTTACCAAAAAAAAGTTTATTTGGATCAGTCTTAGATGAAACACAGAACTAAGCAAATCAATAAGATCATCCAAGGTGCAAGTAAGATGCTCAATTATTAAGCTCGAGTATTTAATTCATAAATTTTTGTAAGACATGTTAGGATTATCAATTTACGGTTGTGAATATTTTTAAGAGTTTCTTTTTATAGCATGATTAGAAAGCTATAATTTATGTAAATAAATAAAATGTTAAAGGTATGTAAATATGAAAAAAAAAATTGGACGTTGGATCATACACAGGAACATTGCATACTTCATTAACATATATTTAAGATTATCTAGTTTAGTGCTTGTTTACAAGATTTATGGTTAACACATAAAAGACTTGTGCATTACAAATCATGTATGGAACCTTAAACAACATGTCATGAGCCTTTTTATTTCTTAGAACATATTATTACATAAACCATTGTTTGTAGAAGTGACTATATATGTTTTTCATTAGTTCTGCTCGTTGCATGCTACCTAAATAAGGAGACCATGAATATTTAGGCACATTTACACAACAGTATATGAATGTTGCACATATTAAAGTAGATTCACACATTAAAGAATGTGTAGAGTTATTTACGTTGAATGAAGAACATTGTCATGACAAATTGCTTACTAATCTCTACATTTACAAATGTTAAGAGATCAGATATATTTTTACTTAATATCTTAAAGTTTGTAAACTTTGGTCTAAATGGGTAACCTAGCTACTTGTCATTCTTTTGTATGAGCATATCATTTAAATTTTAATAAGTATTTTTACTTTTCTTATGCCGCGTCTAATAACATCTACGTCCGAGGGTTGCTTTTAGTGATACTTGTCGAGCCCGCTTCTTATACTCACTCCTTACTTGTTAAGGTGAGTAATCACAGATTCCTTTTTACCGTTTTTACGTACTTTTTGGTAGGGGTGAGCATGGTGTGGGTTAGTGCGGTTTTTGACTAAAACCGAACCGCAACTGCACTTGCGGTTTCTATAAAAATAAAAACCGCACCGCACCACATTTTGTGGTTTCGGTTTTGTGGTTTTTTGGCGGTTTTTGTGGGTTTTAACCGTACTGCACCATCACTTATGACTTATATTATTTATGTGGGTTTTTGCGGTTTTTGGTTTACAATGTTAGATTTTTCGGTTATAGCAACGCATATCTTTAATGTAAACGCATACATCACTTATACCTTATAAGAATATTAATGATAATGTGAAGTAGAAGCCTTATAACACACATAAAATAATCAGTGTGTCATTTTTCGATTTTAAATAATCAATGTGCGGTGCAGTTTTATAGGCACCGCACCGCATTTGCGGTTTTTCTTTTTTCTTAAAACCGATCCACCAGTTTTTGCCGTGGTGCGGTTTTTGTGGTGCGGTTTTGCGATTTGCAGTGCGGTTTCTGCTCGCCCCTACTTTTTGGGGTGAAATGCATGATTTAACTTGACGTATTATTTTTGACATGAAAATCTTGGTTGCTTTTATGACTTAGAGTATTTTTGATGAATACTTGTGATTTAATAAATATTAGATTTGACAAACTAGACTTTAGCACTTCCATTTTGAGTTGTGTTTGAATTAATGAGCGTAGGGCTTTATTTTTGATGTGACATGCTTTTTAGACTTAGAATTTTGTAATTATAATATGGGTAATAGTGTTGGAGATGTGGGTGTACCATTCGTACCCCAAGGCATTGTACCGTTCGTACGCCCTCACATTGTTAGTCCCCTGTTGGTTTTGCCGGCTGCACTCCAATTATATGTACCATACGTACACTCCATATTTAAGAAGTGCTAATATTATGGATAGCGCTATTTGAGGTGAGCCAACCTCTCTTTTTCTGTTTATGGAACGCATAGTAATTATATAAGGGCATTTTTTGCATGGCACTATTATACATGTTACATTTTGCATTTATTTCAACGAAGTGTATTTTGAAATTTTGACATTCTATTTTTGAACTTACTTTTATTATGGAAACGTATGTGAATCCATATGTTAAAAGTCTTGTATGGGCGGGACTTTTAACAAGATGGTTGATCTGACATTTTCCATGACGACATTCTTTAAAAGGCTTTCGTGGTATTTAAAACCTTTGTACTCACCAACTATTTCATAGTTGACCTGTTTTTCTCATGCATTTCAAGTGATCGTCAGTAATGTCTTTCTAAGGCATTTGCATATTAAGACTTACGTTTATGATTTGATGTTTGGATCTAAGATACTTTTGTAATGTTGTGAACTTGTTCCTATATTAAGTATGGTATTGTTCTATTATCTTACGTTTGTGCCTTCACTATTACACTTCGTGTTTCCGCTTCAGCGGGGTGTGACGGAAATTGGTATCAGAGCTTAAGGTTATAGAGAATCCTTGGATTTCGAAAATAAAAATCGCAACTATAACCAAAATAACATTTTCGTAAACACCGAACAACATACGAGTTGACTAGTCCTAGCATTTCATCATTAATCCTCAATTAAGCATAGCCCGATTACCTAAGCCTAATTCAAGAAGAATTATTCAATGATGGGAGTAGTACTTGGATCATGTTTGGTTGGGTTTTAAATATTAATCACCTGGAATTGCATGGGTCGTGTGTGTGTGTGTACATAACATGTTCATGCATTCATGTTATATATATATATAAAATATATATATATATAATATAACATGTTCATGCATTCCATGCTTATATATATATATATATATATATATATATATGTATATATATATGTGTGTGTGTATATATATATATATATATACATGTATATATTATATATATAGGGAGGCGTTATTGTGGTAAACACTTTAAAGTGAAAAATAATAGGCACACTTGTGGACCATTGGATTAAGCTTGATGGATCAAGATCAAATTTAATTAAATGAGTGGCTTAAATGTAATAAAATAGAAAACTAATGGCATTGCCAATTTAATAAAACTGGTTTTTCCATTCAATACATTTTTTCTTTTAATTTGCTTTTGCAAATTTTCTTTAACTTTCATTTAAGTATTCAGTAGCTTTTTTTATGACCTATTATTTAGTAGCTTTTTTGATGACTATTATTTAGTAGCTTTTGCAGATTTTCTTTAACACTTTAATACATACATGAACACTCAATAATTATAAGAACTAGTATTATTTTTTATAAACATTAATCTATAATACAAAATTTATGATGAAACACAATGATAGCTTTAGATACCTAAACTAAAATTTATACACCATCGATTGACCCATCAAAATTTATAACATCACTACACTATATCTGATACATCTTCAACAAAAGTCTAATTCTCAAATCTACAGATATATCATTTAGTGTATCACGACGACAATCTTTCGTCTTTTATCTCGTAATCAGAGACATGCGACATGAAACACGACATGAAACATGACATGAAACAAGATGTTTCACCATGAGATATGAAACACGACGGAACCATAAGACATGAAACATGACGGAATGATATTTGCTTAATTGTATATGTAAATTACCCGGGATTTTGCCAAATAAAAGCAATAAAAATGCCAAAAGAATAGAAAATGTGTGCTTTTGTGTCCAATTGTGCAGGAAAGGATTAAAAAGACAAAAAGAAGCAAAAACAGTCAAAAACCGACAAGAAACGAGAAAAAGACAAAGACAAGAGCGAAGGGTGAAGAATTCACAAGCCGGATCAGCCCGACACAGCAAAAAGGAAAGTCAAAGCTCAAGATAAAGTCAAGGATTGAAAAGACAAAAAGAAGCAAAAACGATCAAAAACCGACAAGGAACGAAAGAGACAAGAAAAAGAGTGAAGAAACAGCCAAAGATCAAAGCCGGATCAGCCCGACTCAGTCAAAGAAAGAAACAAAGAAGTCAAAGACTCAAAATAAAGTCAAAGGGCCAAGAATGCCAAGAGTGCAAAGTTTCAAAAGCTTACTTGGAAGTTTTGAAGTTTAAGGGACCAAATTGCAAAAGGGGAAAGATGTTTATTAAAGAAGAAAAGGGAATAAAGAACACAAGGACTGAAGTTGTAAAAAGCCAAACTTCTTTTATAACTAAAAATAGGCGGGTTAGAAGACAGGGACTAGTTATGCCAACTCTCCAAAGATTCAAACAGAAAGCGGCTTTCTCGCAACTCCTCCAACAAACTTAACCAACTTTCCCGCCCAAAAGTAACACGAACCCAAATTGCGATTTGTCCACCCCCGCTCCTTTTTAAACAACTAAAATCGTTCATACACCTTCACCAATCACAAGCCAACACGTGTAAATACCCTATTGGCTAGGCCACCTCACCAATCCCATCTAACGGCCAAAAACAAGCTCAAAGTGATCTACGGCTGAGATATAGTGGAAGCTTCACGAATTTCTCACTCCTCCTCTTCTATTCTCTATAAATAGGAAGCTTAGGGCTCAGTTTTAGAAGTTAGTTTTTAGTTTTTCAGTTTTTATTGTTTTTCTTTACCTTTTAAGCATTTTGTTTAAGCAATTTTTTAAAATTCAGTTTAAGGCACTTGTACTTTTGTGTTTTCTACTTGTACTTCATCATTTGGTTAATAACATTCAGCTTTCAAGTCTTTTCATCCTTTGATTTACATTTTAAGCAAATTTAACCTCATAAGCTCTTAATAAGCTGTTTTGAGCTTATTCATGATAATAAGCTCAAATTCATTTTTAAATTCTGTTTCAGTCATTCAATTACTACTTGTAATCATTTTACATCAAATATGATCAAGTGCATTCAGTTTGATCATGTAATGGAAGCTTATGAAGTAATAAGCTGAAAATAGCTTATTGAGCTTTTTGCTCTTTGGTTTAGAGGCTTTGGAGCCATTTAGGAGCTTAAATTGAGCCACTCACTCTACTAGAGTGGCTCTAGTTCTGAGACTCCAAAAAGTCAGGTTTAGCTTTCTAAAACTCATTTTAGAATATTAATAGCTTATTGCTTTTTGCTTATTCTTTTAAATCTTCATGATAATTACTGTTTAATTCAGTTTAGTTAGTCTATAAGATTGTTAGTTCTAAGCTAGTTTAGTTTAAAGTCAAGTTTAGATTTACTTTTTCACTTCTGTTATAAATAGAAATATAAGCCTAGGAGAGGAAGTACTTATTTCTTTCAAATAAGCTGTGAATTTTAGTTGTTAATAAGCTCTATTAGGTTACTTAGAGTAGAAGTAGCTAAAAAGTTTTAGCTGTTTTAGTCTTTAAATAGTTTTTAAGCTTACTATAGGTTTGGACAGTTTCATTAAGGTAGTGTTTGGAATAGGTTTCTTTTGACTCTTAAAGTCAAAGTTAACTTGTCAAATTTTTCACATAGCTAAGTGTAGTCATTTTATAAGGTTTTACAAAGGTTTTCAGGTTTAGGTGGTTAAATCCAAAGGTTTAGGTTCTAAAATCCCTTGCCAGCACCAGGGCAATTCTCAGTTAGGGTAAGTCTAGTGTTTAAGAGATTCAAGGCATTTTAAGAGTATAAACCTAGTTAGTTCAGTTTTACACATATTAGTTGAGTTAGTAAAAGAGTTGTTAAGATGTCATTTTAGCCTGCATAAAGTGCTTAGGTCATTTGCATCAGCAAACATTACATAACAGCAAAAAGGAGTTTTTGATTCTTTACTTTCTGAATTTTTCTTTCATTTTTCATAAGGAACTTTGGAAAACCTTTTATCTAGGTTTGTTCAAAGTATAAAGGAGAGCTTATCTTCAAAAATTCAGATTCTGAGAATTAGTATTAAGCAACTTAGCTTATTAGAAAAAGCTCTACATAGTTTTAAACAAAACTTACAAATTTTCAGCTAGTGCTTATTTTTCAGCTTATTGAGTTGATTAAAGTCCAAAGTGTTTTTACTAATGTTGTTAGGAATAAGCTAAACTACAACTTTGTAGTTTTACGTTTTTGCTCATTCTCAATTTTTCAATAAGCTAAATAAGCAACAATCGCGAGGTCTAATTAGTACTTTTTCCATAGTTTAGGGTTATACGTTTCAGTTGTAGTGTAAATTTTCACAAGTTCTCCCGCCTACCCTGTTGTTTCACTTCTTACAATATCTACCCTGTTTTTCTTATACAAATAAAATAGTTTTAATATTTTAGAATTTAGTTTAAATAAAATTAGGGTTTAGTTTTAATTGGACAAATTAGGGTTCAATTAAGGAATAAAAATTAGGGCTTTTCATACTATTCATTTTCTGCACTTAATTAGTTTATAAAAGTCATTTTTTTATATTTTTCCAATTAAATTTGTATTTTCTAGAAATTAAAATAGAATTTAGATAATTCCTTTTTCTTATAAAAATCATAAAAAATAGAAAAATAGTTGAAAAATTAAAATTCTTTTTGCATTAATTTTCATTTTAAATCTAGTATTTTTGAAAAATAAAAGAAAAATTTTAGTGTTAATTTTTAGAAAAAGTTTAATTTTTGACATTACATAAATCTAGAAAAATTCATAAAAAATTTACAAAAAAATACATATAATAAAATCCAATCATTTTCCTAAAATTTTTCATTTTAAATTTGAGATTTATTAGGTATTAACATTGTTAAAATTCCATGCTTTATGATTTTAAATTCAGTTTTTAAGCTCGCGGTTTTACAATCAGTGCATTTAAATTTCGCGCTAGTTAAATTGATTTTAAATTCATGTTCTTATCTTTTGGTATTGTAATAAGAATTCAAAAAAATCCCATTATCATTCTAAGCTCGATCCCGAATTATACCTAAATGTCTCAATTCCACGATTTGCGTTGGGAACACGACCCGAGTTGTACAATACTTCCCGGATAAAAATATACGAATTGTGTTTTCTTTTGTGAGATTTTTACCTTATATTTCTCTTGGTTGAGAAGTATTTTGGAAAGAAATTCTTACGAGATTAATAACTCTTTACGTATATAAATTTGACTACAACCAAATTTTGGCGCCGCTGCCGGGGAAGTCGTGAACGATTGTTGAAGAGTATTCGTCGAAGTAGAGTTTCGAAGATCCTTCCATTGGAAGTTATTTTGCTATTTTTCTATAAAAATATAAAAAGTTCATTAATTCGATTCCTATCGAATTATAAAAAATATATAATAAACATTTGGATACAAGCTATCCATCTTAAACCATTCCAATTAACAACAAAACAAATCGTGAAGTACTTGCGAGGTACGACGGACCTTTAAGTTTACAAACTATAAGGTGAGTTTAAGGAAAAGTGATAGCTATTCTCTAAGTAGTCATTGCGGCTCGCTAAGCTTTTCCGCTCACTTGTGCGTATTCTTAGAGACTTATCTAATTCCCCCAAAAAAGAATCTTCTCAATCTTAAATTCTTTTATGTATTATTCGAAAAAGCCAAAAATATTCTTCTTATTCCTCTTATTTGTTTAATTCTCATTTTCTTCTTTCTTATTTTTCACTAGTGCATGCGCACTCGCTCCTCCTTGGAATATACTATTCCAAGAAGACGTAATAGTCGACGATCTCGACAACGACAAGAGGGCAATCCCTCTCAATTTTGGATCGATTCCAATGGCCGACGACCGTCTATGGTTCCGAGCAACTCCAAGCTTCCCACCGGGGGGTTTTGAAAGTGCTTATGTTCTGTACCGATAATTAATGCTCAAAACTTTGAACTCAAATCTTCCCTCATTAATTTGGTCCAAAACCGAATTTTTCGAGGAGGTAATGATGAGGAGCCTCATGCTCATATCCGTCATTTTGAGAGCATTACGAACAACCAAAGGTACCCGGATGTACCTAACACCACCATCAAACTTCTTCTCTTTCCATTTTCACTTGATGGGGTAGCCAAGACATGGCTAGACAAAGAACCCCCAAATTCCATTCTCACATGGGATGACTTAGTTTCTAAGTTCATCAATTTCTTTTTCCCACCTTCAAAGACCACCAATCTTCGGAACGAAATTACGAATTTTCGTCAAATTGCTCAAGAATCTTTCTCCGAAGCTTGGGAGCGTTTCAAGGAACTTCTTAGGAAGTGTCCTCACCATGGTTTTTCACTAATGCACCAATTAGATACATTCTATAATTCTTTGAGCTATAATGATCAAGATTCTCTTAATTCTGCTGCCGGAGGCAATTTTCTCTACAAAAGTCCAAACGAAGGGCTACAAATCATAGAGAACAAAGCCAAAGTTAGATGTTCACGGAACGCCGTGATGCGAGTGAGTACGAATGCTCCTCCAACTTCTTCTAATTCATCATCTAGCTTTGAGTTCCAACAAATGGCAGCAGCATTAGAGGATAAGATGACCTTAACCTTTAGGAATGAATTGAATGAAATGAAAAACATGATGAAAGCTCTTGTGCCTACTCCCGTTCCGATCAAAGCGGTTGAGGAAAGGTGTACCACTTGTGGTAACAACCATAGTTTTAATGTGTGTCCAATGACTAGAGGTAGTTATGAGTACCCGGTTTATCACGATAATTTCCAACAATTTCAACAAACCGCTTCGGTTGGTAATTTTGTTCAAAATGGAAATTCCGGATACCGTCCTCCCAACTTAGCAAACCATACTCACCCACCTGGTTTTCCTTCAAACCAAGGTAAACCATCCAATCAAGGGAATATCCCTCATCAAGGAATGGTGCCTTACCAAGGTCCACCACAAAATTCTCAAATAGTGCTTGCTAATCAATTGGATAATTTCAAGAAAACCACCTAGGGAGTATGCAGGCTATGAGGAAACCATATTAACCAATTTGAAAGCTAAGATTTAGGAGTGAAGTTCAAGCTACTTTACAAAACCAAATCAAAACTCTTTATAAGGAGAATTCAAGAATGAGTTGAATTACTTAACATAACCTTTTTCATGAATCAACTAAATAATTTCCAAAACAATTTGCAAATCAAGTTGAGATGGTTTCTTTCAAACAAAGTCAACCTTCCTACTTCTACTTCAATGGTACCACCACTTTTACCCAGTAATACCATCACAAACCCAAGGTGTGAAGCAAGAGCCATTAACGACTCGAGCGGACATTTCTTACACACCGGTGCCACCAATTCACCTCCTCTCTAGATAGAATGAACCGTTTGGCTGAGAAGTGAAACCGAGTGACCCAAGATAAAGGTGCCTACCGAGCCTCCCAAAGACATCCCAACATCCGGTTATCCCAAAAATCTCATGACCGATTAAGCCAGTGAGCAGTCCAATTTTCTCCCTGCGCCTTCTCTGCTCAAGTTGATAATTCTCCACCTTCAAAAGAACCTTCTAAAAAGACCCGTCTTCCATATCCTTCTAGGAGTAGAAGTATGGAAAAGAAAGGTGAAAATGATAAAGTGCAAATCCCAAAAGTTTTGGGAAATGTTCAAAAAGATTCATGTAGACATTACTTTGGCAGATGCTTTGATTTTAATGCCTAAGTATCAAAGAGTTAAAAAGCTTGTTCTGTTCAAACAAAGAAAAGATGAATGAGATGGCAAAGACACCAATGAATGCTAATTGTTTCCGCGTCATTCTCAAAAGCTTCCCCGAAAAGCTTGGTGACCCGGGACGATTTCCTCATTCCTGTGATTTTGGGGAGTAAGGATAATCACTTGGCACTAAAGCGGATCTAGGTCAAGTATCCATTCTCAGGCCCCTGACCTATTTGGAAGAAACTTGGCCTTCCTGACCTTACAAGTACTAAGAATGGTTTTAGTGAATTAAGCTGACCGGAAAATGCAGACAATTATCTAAACCCCTTGGGATAGCCGAAAATGTGTTCGTGAAGGTCGAAAAATTCTACTTCCCGGTTGATTTTGTGATTTTAGATTTTGTTGCGACGAGGCCCCGTGTTCCTTTTGAACTTGGTAGGCCTTTCTTAGAACCGCACGGGTCTTAAATTGATGTTCACGGGATAGCTAGTGATAAGTGATGAAGGAAAAATAGTTTTTAACACCCGGAATGGAAGTCAAGACAAAGAGACAATCCATAAGATGGACATTTCTGATGACCAGGGTCAAAGATGTTTTGAACCAAAGAATGATGATTCTCCCACTCCACTATTTTGAACGAGTTTGAATCTCTTTTGGAAAAAATATGAAACAAAAAAGAAGAAGTTAAGTGAATTTTCTGACCCAGCTGCTAGACAAAGGCTATTTTAAAATCACTATAACCAAGGAAAGAGTTATTCATGTCACCTACAAAAGCTTCCATAAGAGTGCAATTTCCACACATCAGTCCAGAACAATAATCTTGAGGACTCTTCAAAATGGGGAATGAGGATCTAGAAACTTTATCCAAACAAAGAAATAGACAAAGAGATTCTCATTCCAATCCCAAGAGAGTCCGAAATTGGAAAAGATTGTGATTTTCCTCTTGGTGATGATTTTCAAAGTTTCAAGACTTTTTCAAACCCTCTCTTTGAGAAAAAAGATGATTTTTCCTCTAGGAATGACGAGTCAATTCTTAAGGGGGAGGTTCATAAGGAAACTCTTAAGAGTAATTTGAACCCTCTTTTTGAAAAAGACGAGGAAATCATTTCTAATGAGGCATCTAGCCCAAATTTCTTTTCTATTCCTCCGAAAGTTGATGTTAAAACCATTGTGTCTTTCTTTTCCCAAATTGGGAATTGTGTTAGAAAATGGGCAACAAGTGAGTTTGTAAAAGAAAATGATGAGATTAACCATGAAGTTTTCAAAAGTGATAATAAAAATGATTTGGGAATTCATGATAATGAGGAAGAGGAAATTGCCTTCCTAGATGGTTTACTTGAAGATGAAAATTTCTTTGAAATAAATGATAAAAAGGTTGAATTTTTGGAAAGAAAAACAAAAGAGGATTTTGAAACAAAAGTTGAACCTAAGTCCAAAAAAGAGTTACAAGTTTTTCATCCCGACATTGAAATACTTAATCATTTTGAGACTATCTTTATGTCGGGGATGATTTATGTGTTTTAAAGAGGAGATTTTAGCCTCGTGGATATGGTATTCCCCGTGAACATTCAGGGAAAGATATTTGATCCGGGGATAACATTTCATGAGAAATCTTTTGAAAAGGATGCTTTTAAGGACAAGAGTTCAAAAGAGTTAGCTCCATCTAAAGCTCTTTTGACTCTTGATGTTTTTGACCCACTCCACCCACCCTTAATGGACTTTCATGTTACCAAAGCATTTTTCGGGTTCACATTTTCTCTCTTGAAAATCTTTTCCAAAAAGTTTTTTGAACCCGAGATCAAAAATGCTACGGTATATCTTTCACAAGCTTAAGTTTGGGAGGTTTTCCCACCTCTTGGAATTTCTCACCCTCATTTTTAACCATCCGCCTATAAATAATGGACCTAGTTTGGGGAAAGAGTCAAGCGAAGGGGACTCTATAATAAGCAAGCGCTTCGTGGGAGGCACCCCATGCTTATCCTTTATTTCTTTTCATTTTCTTTCTTTCTATCTCATTCTTTGCTTCCCCAAGGACAAATAAATTCGGAGGGCGAGTTATAGCTTGTACATCGTTAACAAAAACTAAGCCGTTTTAGAGATGTTTTTGAGCTAACAATATAAAAGATGAGAGGAAGCTTGTTCTTTTTCGTCTCTTGTTGGTTGTTTGTGATTTTTGTCTAGGTTTTCCGGATTTTGGAAGCTTCATGGTTCAATATTGTGGAAGGACAAAGCAATGCCCACAATTTCCATTGATGGTTTCCAATCTTCTCTTCATAAAGTGGGAAATCTTATCCTTGTCTTTATCGAACTAACATCTATTCTTTTGGCATGACCATAGAATTTTTTTTAGATTCCTTTTGACCCTTATTCTTAAACTTTGAGGACAAAGGTTTTCCATTTAGTTTGGGGAAAGGATATCTCGATATTGACTTGCACATCAACACAAAACCCCTTGTTTGATACCCTTTTTGAATTACCTTTTTGTGAAAAAAAAAGTGGAAATTTTATTAATTTTTTGGCTTACAAAGAAAAGCTCAAAAGAAGCTTATTTGGAAAAAACAACCACTTTATGGTAGTCACGTTGGTGAGAAATAGGAGTTAATTTTTGACATTGACCGGGTGAAAATGCCCTAGCTAGTTCTTAACCTACTTTTTGTAGGCCAAAGCTTTCACGAAATCCTATTAGCTTTGGATTTTAAAATGGGATAGAACAAGAAATGAATGTAGTTTAAAATATAAGTGTATTGTTTAAGTGCAAGGTTTAATTTGAAAACCTAGAATCATATATGAATAATTTGTGTCTTTTACTCCCATAAGCCTTAACACACGTTAATCATACTGCTTCTTTTTAATTTAGCTAAGTTAACCTATGTCTTTAAGAAAAATTCTTACTTTTGAAAAAGAATCATTTTAATATGTAAGTAAGATATTTTCTGGGTTTCAAATTTATAAGTTAATTTTCTAAAGTGGAATTTTTCCATATTCAACAAAAATATAATTAAAAAAAGAATGCCAATGAAGCATTTCAATGCAAAAGGCATTAGATTTCGTGCCAATGAAGCATCGCAAAAATAGAATAAAAAAAGCTATATATAGTTTAAATCGTTGGCGTAATCCATGTTGAGAGGAAATGCTCGGATGGGGTCGCAACTAAGGATTAAAACTATGTACGTGGAAATTCAGGTTCGTAAGGCATTCAACACAAGGAGAGCGCGCCATAGGGTGAATATTGCCAACAAAGGGACTTTGGATCTTCTAGGCTTTTTGAGTAGGAAAAAGGTGTTGCAGCGATAACCCACAAACGTTAGCACAGCGGAGTGGGGGTTCGAACTACAGAACACCGTTGTTGTTGCGATAGTTCGATTTGGGATAAAGCCTAAGTAGGGTTTCGAACTAAATACAACTCGCAATGTGCAAAAAAGAAAATAAATTCTAGTATGATGGAAAATAAAAAGAATGGTTAAAAATTTTTTCATTTTCTCAATCAATTTATAAGTTTTTTTCCTAATCTCTTTACATGAGTCGCGATTTATCTTGTTATTAACATTTGAGCTCATAAGGGCTTATTTGTAAAGCTTAATGAATTTCAACTATGAAGATAATTGATCTAATGTTGAGTTAAAAAGTAGTGCACACATCTTAATCAAGTAATTTATTCCTTGTAGTGAAAAGTTCACAAGTTGTAAGTATAAAGAAGCTAAAACATTTGGACTTATATTAGACGAATGATCTTGTTATAATCGCTTTGTTTAGCTACGTGGAAAAGTCCCAAGGATGACAATTTTTCTCTTTTGTGCTCTATTAATACGTGGGGGGGGGGGGGGGGGGGGGGAGTAGCCTATTTCAATGAGCCTAAAAGTTGCAAAATTGCAATGATTACCATTAATGTGTTTCCATGAGATTAAATGTTGAGAAAAAAGCTTGAGTTGTTTAAAAAGGTGATTCATAAAAGGTGAAAACAAGGGCATTTTGGAAACTTTTTAGTTTACAAAGTGTAACACTATGATAACTATGGCTGAGGACACGGCAATCCTTTAGTTTGGGGAATATTGATAAATGCTAATTGTACATAATAAATACCCCGGGATTGGCAATATAAAAGCCAAGAAAATGCCAAAAGAATAGAAAAATGTGTGCTTTTGTGTCTAATGTGCAGGAAAGGATATAAAGGACAAAAAGAAGCAAAAACAGTCAAAAACCGACAAGAAACGGGAAAAGACAAAGTCAAGAGTGAAGAATGAAAGAAATCAAAGCCGGATCAGCCCTATACAGCAAGGAAGGAAGTCAAAGGCCAAAATAATAAAGCCAAGGACTAAAAGTGACAAGTGTGCAAAGCTTCAAAGGCCCATTTGGAGTTTTAAAGTTCAAGGACTTAATTTGCATAAAGTGAAAAGTTTGTTGTAAAGAGGAAAAAAAGAAGAAAGAAAGAACAAGGACCAAAACTGTCAATATCGAAAGTGCTTTTACACTACATCTTGGACGATTAAAAGACAAGGACCATTGTTGCAATTCCTCCAAACTTTCAAACAAATCACACGTTTTTTGAACTGCCTCTAACAACCATAACCGTTTTTCCTGCCTTTTTCCTCTCACAACCCAACTTCGCCAAACCACACCCCCGCTCATCTACATCACTCGACCATGTTATAAATCCTTCTCCACGTCACCTAGTCCACATGTCATCACCTCATTGGCTCGAACACCTCATAACCCCAATCAAACGGCCACAAATCAAAGTTTAATGATCAACGGATGAGATGCATTGGAAGATTCAAGAAACTTACTCCTCTCCTCTTCTATTCTCTATAAATAGGACTTAGGGCTCATTTTACCAGTTGTTGTTTTTGTTTTTAAATTTTGAGCTTTAATTCTCATCGTTTTTAAGCAATTTTTCTTTCAAGCTTTTTAAATAGCTTTAAGCTCTTGTACTTCATTTCTTTAATCTTGTACCTCATCTAGTTGAGTAATACAATTCAGTTTACAAGTATTCTTGTCATTTGTTTTCAAGTTTAAGTGATTTTCATCAAATAAGCTCTTAATAAGCTCATTTGAGCTTATTAACTGTTCATAAAGCTCAAATTCAGTCAATATTGTTTTATATTCATTCCTTTACTAATTGAAATCAAGAGAATGAATTACTAATTTTACAGTCAATTTTAAATCAAGGTAACATAAACACTTACTAGCTTATTGACTTAAAGCTTGGTTAGAGCAAGGTGCCATTTAGGTCACCTAGATCTGACCTTGGAGTGTCTAGGTGAAGAAGATTCCACAATTTCAGGTTGTACTCTCTAAAATTCAATTTAGCTTAATCATAGCTTAACTCAATTAGCTTATTTCCTTATTTTTCTTTGTGCCTAATCCTGTTTAGATATTGTTTTGAATTTAGTTTTCCATATGCATTTTGTTTTTAAATTTCTTGTAGCTAAGGAATTCATACTGATTCACCTAATTTTTCCCCCCTTTTTCATTTCTGTCATAGTTAGTATCATAGCTTAATAGAGTAACTAGCTTCTTTCTAAACATAAGCTAAGCATTTTAGTTTAAAAATAGCTTAAGTAGGTCATTTCAAGTAAAAGTGGATAAAAGGCTTAAGCTGTTTTAGCTTTTAGACAGATTTTAAGCTCAATCTAGTTTTGACAGCATTAGTTCGTGGAGTGTTTTGGATTTAGCCCCTTATTTGACATCTCATTACGTCAACATTACCCTGTCAAATGTCTCATATATTCATTGAGTTTAGTCATAATACACAAAGTTAAGAAAGATTTAAAGCGTAGATTGAAGAATTTCACACAACAACTTAGAGTGTAAAAAAAAACCTTAGAACTTATAGCACCATGGGCCTTATACTGTGTATATGAGTTTTACGTGTTTATGAGAATCAAGATGACTATAAGAGAGTCCCAACCAAGAGGTAATTCCGGTTATCTAATAGGCTGCGCCGATCCAATGTAGTCTAGGCTACACCCTTCTTTAATAACCTGTAGAACCAACAAATAGCTTGCCAGAAAGCCTTGTAGTCAATTGCAACCCCCACCCTAGTTAAAACACAGTTGTGGCTATTTCATATTAAGCTCATTCTAGCCATCCTAAATAGAAATATAGAATTCGCATCTTCCGCACTATATAAGAAGATATCTAGCTGCTCACTTATAGATAAGCTTTTAAATTCATTATTAACTCTAACTTCTAAGCTTCAATTCCCTGTCAACAGTAGATCAGCCAGTATTTTGGATTTAGCTTAAAATCTATTTATATCTCATTCCAATTTGTCACTCTTAAAACCTATTTATCAAAGTTAGTCCAATATCAATCGAAAGCTTATCTTTGAAATCTCAGTCATCTAAGATCTAGGTTTAAGCTTTGGTTAAGCATTATTAAATTTAGCTTAAATACATTTTCAGCCTGGACCTTATCACTTTCAATAGCAAATCTCTTGTTAATCTTGTTAACCTTTAGCTTATTTCTTCCTAGATTCCTTTAGTATACATCTTAGTCTACAAATAGCTTCTTTTAGTTTCCATTTTCATCTAGTAAATAGCAAATAATAAGCCAAAGTCTAAAAACCTAGTTAAAACACCACTTTCTGTAACAGCTTCTTAAAAGCTTATTTTCTAGCTTATTGAGTTGTTAAAAGTCAAAAGTCCTTTTGTTAATGTTGTAGAGAATAAGCTTTTTAACAAGTTTGTAGTTTTAAGTTTTAGCTGAATCTTATTTTTTAATAAGCCAAAATAAGCTAGAAGCGTAGGGTCTGTTTTGTATTTTTCCCAAAGTTTGAGGTTACCCGTTTACACTGTTGTGTAAATTTCAACTAGTTTGCCCGCCTACCCTATTCTTTCTATCTTTACACTTCCTACCCTGTTCTTTCTAGGAAAATAAATAGAATTAATATTTTTGATTTTAGTTTTATAAAATTAGGTTAAAAGTTTTAATTGATAAAATTAGGGTTCAATTAGGTAATAAAAATTAGGGCTTCTTGTTTCATTAAATTTTTGCACTAGTTTAGTTTTTAAAAACCATTTTTCCATAGTTTTCCAATTTAATTTGTATTTTCTAGGAATTTAAATAGATTTTAGCTAATTTCTTTTTCTTATAAAAATCATAAAAAATAGAAAAATAGTCGAAAAATTAAAATTCTTTTTGCAATAATTTTCATTTTAAATCTAGTATTTTTGAAAAATAAAAGTAAAATTTTAGTTATAATTTTTAGAAAAAGTTTATTTTTGATTAATTCATTAATCTTTAGAAATTCATAAAAAATTCAAAAATAGTTAAAAAATTCCATTTCTTTTTCCTAAAATTTTCTTTTTAAATTTGTGATTTTTAGGTATAAAATTTGTTAAAAGTCGTGCTTTAGATTTTAAATTTTAGTTTTTAGCTCGCGTTTTTACGTTTCGTGCATTTAAATTTCGAGCTAGTTAATTGTTCTTAATCTGCTATTATATTTTCTAGTATAAATCAAAGTTTCAAAGAATCCATTATCATTCTAAAACTCGTAATCCGAATTATCCAAATTCTCAATTCACTATTTTCGTTGGACACGACCCAGGAAAAGGACTTCCCGGATACAAAAAATACTAATTGTGTTTGTCTTTAGTAAGATTTTAAAACCTTTATATTTCTCTATGTTTTGAGAAGTAATTTGGAAAGAATTCTGCGGGATTAATACTAAAAGTTATCAATTTGTTTTTGCTACTACTACAATCCAAAACAGCCTCCTCATCACCATTGTATTACTCCTGCTCGCATAAAGCAATGGATAATAAAGAGTAATCCATGCCAACATTAAACTGGATGCAATTGAAGTAATTGCAAGCCTTTTAGTAATTCCAAATGACTTAAAAATATTTCCTAAGTATTTTATTAGACTTATTTATTAAAATTTTTTATTTTTTTTAACTATGTACAAAGGATATAGAAGGACATTGGGTCTTACTCATCCCTCTCCTTTTTGAAGACGTTGAGAGTTTCAGGGCAAACTCTTCATGCCAGGCGTGGAAGAAGAAATCGAACCGTTCACCTTGGTAAGAGATTGGTGAGAATATCTCAAGTTGATAATTCATTTCTATGAAGTAGAGTTCAACCCACTCTATTTTTCCACTGGCTCTCGGATGAAATGGTGCCAACAGTTTAAATGTCAATGTTTTAGAGCGAGGAGTGCTGGACCTTGTTACTGCACAAAGCAATAAGCACTTTTGTTATCATAGTAACAGAAGGACATTTTATTGAAGTCAAATCCGTAGTCTTTGAGCTGGGAATCGCATCCAAAGGGATTTGAGCACAACATCCAGACATGGCAATGTATTCAGCCTCTGTGGTTGAGATAGCGTTCTTTTCTGCTTCTTCGATGACTACTCACTAATTTGTCTCCAAGAAACTGAGCACTTCCACGACGTGACTTCTTCGTGAATCTTGACATCCACCGCATGAATCCGCATCTGCATAAAATGCTATTAATGACATGGCGGGTGTCTTCGGATACCAAAGACCCATGTTAAAGGTACCTTTCAAAGTACAGAAAGGCCCAACACGTTTTATAGCATTCAAAGTGTTTTTTATTTGGGGTAGGACTTAGGCCTGATATCTAGCACACATTCGTAATATCAGCAGAGATGCAAACAGCGAAACAAGGTCGGGTCTACTGGCTGTAAGGTACATTAGGGAGCCAACCATTCCTCTAATAATCGAGTTTGGGTCCCACTAGAATCCCCACGAGATCCTCGTACAAGTTTCAGTCGATCCCTCCATTGGGTATACGACAAGAGTCAGAGAGATCCATCCGATATGTTCCTTTAAAGGTATATGAGATGCATAATCGCTTGGGTTAATAAAGATGCCTCTGGGACTATAGACGAACTTTGTAGTCCTAAGAAAAATGGCATTTGTCCCATCATTGACATCCTAAAAATTTGGAGCACACTCTTGGAAAATATGTTACACCTTATATGATCTGTTGAGGCAAAAATTAAATGTCATCTAAGATATTTGACAGGTAGAATGTGTTTTCCTGATTTGCATGCGAATAAACGTTGGATCACCAACGGCACCCATGACAAAATGTTTGCCATCAGGAAACTTGAGAAAGTGTGTCATACCACGCCCTTGGTTCTTGCTATAAGGCCCATACAAGAGCCTTCTTCAGCTATATACGTGAGTAAAGATATCTGGACGTCAAATCCTCAGGTTTGACTGACAACGACATCTTCTTGAAGATCACCATCAAGAAAAGCAGTTTTGGACATCCATCTGATAGATGATCAATCGTTGGTTTGCAGCATTTGCAATGAAAATTCCTGATGGCCTCTATCCGTGCAACTAGAGCAAACGATTCTACAAAATCAATACCTTCCTCTGACGATCTCCCTTTTGCAACTAACCACGCATTATTTTTCAGTACACTCACCAATATTCATCAAGCTTTACTTGGGTAGATCCACTGAGAGCGATAAAACCATAACATAGAATGGGCGAGGTACTAATTCCCAAACTCAAGTCGATCAAAGTTCGTGAATTTCATCTTGCATGGCTTGAAACCAGCAGCCTTCTATCACAGGAAACGCCATTTTGAAGTTCTTTGGTTTCGACTACCTGTGGACATTTTCCAAGTATGAAAACACACCACAAAGCATCGGATGCTAACTGTTTTCTGGTTGATACAGACGAGACGGGATTTCAACAATGTTATCCAGAGGATTGAGCTTTAGGTCCATCTCTGAGATGATCTGGAGGGTATTAACTTGGTTGGGTTCCGTCTGCATTAACATTCCCAAGATGATGATCGTGCCGAACTGATCTCCAGTAACAAGGATTATTGTGAAGGAGGAAAAACAACATGAATGATTGGGGTGGTCATCTTTCTTGAATGGTTATCTTCTGCAATTTCTTGATGTTTGGACTGAAGATGAATATCGGATGTTGACGAATGAAAGCACATTGTTGACTGGTGCATACTTAGAATTGTTGTAGACAAAAGATGTACCTGGTGGGACAACTGTGAGCTTTAATTCAGTAGCAGAAGGTACTGGGTTCATTAACTCGAGATTTTAAGTAAGGTGTTCATCAAACATACTCGGTTGAAAAACATTCCAGCTGCTATGTCGGTTGGAGCGAGCCCTGATTTGAGTTGTCCAGGGGTCATGATGAAAGGCTCGGGTCCTGAACTCATACGTACAGGAGCCATTGACTGATGCATCTCATCGAATGTGACGTGAATTGTTTTCATTAATCGATGAGGTTCTCTTTGTTTGTAGATTCTTAGCCCTTCCTGCTAGGAGGCATACCCAACGAAAAATCCCACTGTCAGCTCTGGCTTGAAATTTTCCTAGATTTTTTCCGCTATCAATTTGCAGGGATAGCACAGAGCACCACATACTCGAAGAATGAAGATCAGGCTTTTTAAATCATGCACCACAACTCATAAGGGTTTTGTTATGACGAGTATGAATTAGTGAATCAGTATCTGGGTGTAACAAGCGTTGCTACAGCGCTGCCCTATAAAGAAACATGGAGCTTTCAAGAAATATCAATCATTGTATGTGCTGCTTCCACAGTGTCCATTACGTCTTCAACAACTCCATTTTGTTGAGGAATCTCGAACAGACTTTTGATGGAAATATGCCAACACCTTCATAGTATCAGACATAACTTGTTTGACGAATTCCGTTCCGTTTATCTGGGCGGATGAATCCTGACTGTTTTGTTAAGGCTAACCTGTATTTGCTAAGAAAGTTTGTGGACAAACTCTGGAGTTTTCATCCTTTGACTCAAGAACTTTACCCCACGTGAATCTTGAATAGTCAGTCCACCACGATGACTAAGATGTATTTCTTCCCCTTTAATACTCTGGACTCTCATTGGACCACACAATCCATGTGAAGGGTAATGAAGAACTTCCATATATGAATTCAGATTTTGGCCGGTGGGAGAACTTCCTTGCTTTTTTCCATGCTTGACAGGCTGACAAGAGATGATCCATTTCAATTTCAGTCCTAGGTAGACCTCTAACTAGATCTATTCTAGCAAGATCATTTATAGTGACCGAAATTTAAATGGTTTTAAACGACGATGCCACAAACTATTTGACTGAAGCTTGGACACAAGCATATCGGCGAAGACTTCATCGTTTCATCAATCTGATATCGTGTACAAATTGGTCCAAGACTATGGCCTATAAGGATATATGACCCTTACTATCCACGAACAAAGCAAGTATGGCTTTTTGAAGGCCACTTCAAATCAGAATCACAAACTCCCTAGCGAGAAAGATTGTGTCCAATCCCTCCACGTAGTATACTCTTAGATCACAAACTATCAACCCATAACATAATCTCCATAACCGGTGATAGCTCCTAAGTGATCATTCCCGAAGCTGACTGACCCCAATGAACTTTTTTTCCACAAAATTCATGAGCTTTGAACGATTTCCCTTATATGTTTTGAACAGACCAAAGTCCAGATACCAAAAGCATGACCTGTACGAGCCTGCATTTGAAAACCAGTCGAGTTTGGAGAGTTTTGGAATTTGTTCCCCAATTTTTGTTGGGGACCTGTTGGTTAGCATATAGAGTAGAACATTTCACAGAAAGCTTAGTTAACTGGCATATTTCCCCCTAAGGCAAATTTCTTTCCTGTGGGGCTCCATTGAGAACCACAATCAAGTTTTCCTAAGGGAGAGTTTCTTGTCCTGTGTCTCCAATTGGTAACCAATATCTACAAATATTTTCCCGTAGCTTTCAAACCATTGGGTCGGACATACTGTTATCAGACATATTGCCTTTTGGTTTCCAGACTGCTTTGGTCTTGTTTAAACTGTTATCAGACAGTTTGCCTTTTGGTTTCCAGATCTGTTTCTCTTTATTCAAGACAATTCTAACGGTGGGGTTAGCATTCACAGAATTCAAGATATTAACAACACACATTCCATGACTTGCAGAGTTTACAGATTCAGAATTCGAATTAATTACATCACGCTTAGAGCTAATGCTAGAATCAACCCGATTCACTTTTGTCCAAACTGACTTATTTGTCCTAAGGCGTACTTTCTACTTCCTTTCGTATTCTCCTTCTTAGCAGGCAGGAATCCCGATTTTTCTTTGTATTGCTTTCTAGGCTTTTGACCCCCTTGCTACAGTGGAATCGTTTACTCCTGTAGAGGAACCAACAGGGATATTAGTACAGTTGAAGCACTCTGGTGCACTTTGTGTTTCTGTGTGTTGCCTAGAAGAAGTTCCATGGCTTAATCACTAAGAGTAACTTACTTTTTCCTAGTAACGAAGGGGTAGTAAGGAGCCCTTGTTAATCTCTTTCATTGAAAACTTTTTGGGCATGTGCCAACATCACTTCAAACAATTTCCCTGAGATAACTTAGTGTTTTCGGCAAGCATATGTTAAGTGAAATATCCAGTGTTAACTACGCTCTTGCTTCCGCTACATCTCCTAAACCGGTGCTACACTCTCCTTAAAAGATGGCTTGATATAGTTTTAAATGAGCACAGTCCTATTGTTCTTAAAGGGGAATGAGGATGGGTTTAACGTCAATGGCATACAAGCCAGGAGCAAAACTTTTGGTTTGACATAGACACTAGTGAAACAAGGCTCTTTTGCTATGGCAAATGAGCTTTTCGACTCTCAATCTCTCATTCACATGGTAGATTGTATTTTCACTTGTGAGCACAGCGTGATCTTAATTGAAGTCATACAATTCCGTTGTATTTTGTTTGACTTTCTAGACAACTCTATCGCATCATTTTTGTTTAATAAGAGCCGTGACATCTACAAGCATAAAGGTTTCCTGAATTCTGTCAATCACAACTAGCGACTAGGATCGTTCAATTGTCGAATCACGTTATCTTTTCCTTTAATCTGATGTTTCGAGATTCTTGAATTTAGAAGAATAGTTTAAATTAAGGAGCTTCCTGTTATGCTTGTGAAATTTTATTATCAAACTTTCTGAAGAGATGAACTTTAATGCATATTAGGCATTGTCCTTTCAAGTTTTGAAATAAGTTTTGACTCATCCATGGAACTTTAGACATGTCAGCCTTCAAGATCTAGACAACGGATTTTTCCACATCATACAACAGTTAGCCAGACAAATAATTAACAATCAGATTCTCATTTTCAATGAAAGGTTTTCTTTTCAATTTCAGCACATTGCTTGTTTCTACAGTATTTCTTGTCCACTTACGTTATTCAATTGATCAAAAATTCTTCCATTTTCTTTATTTCTTTAAGGGCTGTTTGAACTCCAACAAAGTGTTCTTTAAGAGTTTTGAAAAATGGAATAACTTCAGTGAGGTAACATCTTTTTGTTTGCTCAAAACCTCTTTCCCCCTCTGTAAGACCTGATGGTGTGATTCTAGTTTTGCAAGTTTTGTCAAATTCAGTAAAAAAGTTGTTGAGTACTTAAAATATTAATTTCACCTGACTTTTTTGTTGAAATAATTCTGGGGACAAGCGTGACAGGAGTATTGGTGGATGAACACTGACAATGAGCTGAAATTGGGTTTTGGAGCTAAGTCTCAGCCTTTTTCCTGTTGTGTCATCTATAGGCCCAAATATCTGTTCTGGGGTCAGATTTCTTTGGGGAGCAAAGGTTGCAAGTAAGTTTTCTTTCGAGTAATTGGGGGGGCAATCCTAACTTTGTTTTCCATACATAGAGGGCTTTGCATTTTTAATCGCATTCTATTCCTAGTTATCGCAGCTAACTCAAGCGTATCCTCTGAATCATGTATGATAGTGGGTGCATGATTGGTAGTGACAAGTACATGACCATTATACAGAGCAGACTGAGCTTGCTTTGCCCGAGCGAGACATAAGGGATTTTTGTAGCCTATTGCTACCTTGTGCTTTCATCAAAAATAGATATGGTTGACGACAACATGTGAACTGTTTGAACAGACTGACCCTGTTTGTAAAATCTATCTTCATCTTATCTTTTTAGCTTCTTTATGTCCAGAAAATTCTTCGAGGAATTTGGTCTTCCTTTTGTTTAAATCCGTTTTCAAGAGGGTTACTTCTTTGTCTTTGACTTTATAATGTCAACTGTAGAACTAAGGAGTATTTGATAGCTGAATGAAGTTCAGATCTTTAATGATGTTTTCCTTCTATTTCGGTCTGAGATAATTATTACATCAGTTTTCAATCTATTTTTCATTCTCCTACAGTTTAAATTCAAACATTGCCGCCCGTTTTTCATACTCCCCGACCAGTTCCTTATATCTCGCAAGTTCAGAGGTCACTGAGTCATTAACTACCATGTGTGACTTATTTGCTAATCTACTTTGTACACCCTGTTCATGCATTTCATCGAGAATTGACATCAATGCATCATTTCGTACAGAAGATACATCTCTTTGAACAACATGATCTTCGTTGTCTTCCATATACTGATCATACGGAATATTATTACTATTACTCGTATAGTCAGCATAGTCAACAACGATTAATGTTGTTCATAGTTTGCATCTCGTGTGACTTTCATGATACTCACTAAATGATTTTCAAAGGTATCATGATCATGTACCTCAGAAGGAGTATTTGAGTCGTATGATGTTCCCGGGCTTCATCATAGATTAAGACTCATCCGATGTGAGATTTTGTCCATGAACATGGTCTGTGTATGGAAACCCTCGTTGCAACATCAAGTCAATGCATCACATTCATCAACTCGAAATACAGATGGTCCCCAAAATTGAGTGCCAAATCGTTCTCCGGGTGAATCATCCACATTATCATCTACGTTGGTAACATGTCTCTCTCAAGAAACATCGACTGTGTCCTTCATCCAGTAAACTGCACCACTTTCCTGGGCTGCATTATAGCAGCTTGTCCTTGAAGGAGTCTGAACTGAAGTCCTTGGCCTTGGACAGTCTCGTCTATGTGCCCTATCCAATACAGTGGTAGGCACTTATTGGGGTTTCGCTTGACCAGGATTGATAATGCCTCCTCTGTTCTGTCCTCCTACATTCCCAGCTACACCATTTCCTCTTGTTATTTGTTTCATCTGAAACTGGTCTACCTTGATTTTCGAATTGTAGCTTCACGGACATCTTTGAAACCACAACTTCCTTGTCCTGAACAATAGCATGTTCCTTGCATTTGACGACCCTCTAAAAGTTGATTGTTTTGTTGAGAAGATGTAAGTTGTAACGATTGAGTGAGAGCAAGTGAGTTTGGATTAAACTTCACAATCCAAGGTTTTTCTGTGAAGACTTCCTGAGTTCATTTGAAAAGTTGTCTGAAGATATGGTTTCTTGTTGAGGATTGAGACTTAGATGATGTGTTGGAAACTGCTGAACTGAGGCGTCCGACACGTAGTACCAGAAGATCATCTTTAAATTTTGGTTGACCGACAACCATTCCATCATAATTCCTGTTCTCATATACATGGCACCTCATGGTTGCTTCAAGTAGGCCATACCACTGATTCACAGTTTGACTCTTTCAACAAACCTCTGTTAAGTTTTGGACTTCAGTTTTAATGAATCTACTCCACCAGGTAACAACATGTGTTCACCAAAACTTTGAGATTAGAGGCTGCACCTCCTGGACCAGGTCATTTTGATGTTTCTCATGTCCATTAATGAGCTCGTAAACCTAACATAGTATCCTTTGAATGGTTTCTCCGTTGATTGTGACGGGACGTGTATCAAATCATCGTATAACTGAGATCCCTGTCATCCTTTGTTAAACTCAGAACCTTCCAGAATCATCTTCCAACGTTATCCCAAATGTCTTTAGCGTCATATAGTGATTGATGAGTGAGTAGGATGTCCTTTGGATACCCTGAGTAGGATGTTGGTTGCACGAATGTCAGCTTTATTACTTCCTTTTCTTCAGCCGAAAGGTCGTTAAGGACTCTAGCACGTACTGGACCTTGTTGAACTGCACCCTCGGTTCCTCCAGTAACAACATCTAAGACCGTTCCCATCTGAAATGGTCCTTCTTTAATGGACTTCATAATATTCTCTCCATTATCCTTTCCTAGACAGTACAGACGTATACGTTGTTGCCAAGATTCAAAGTCTATTCTATCAAGCATTGGTGGGCGTGTATCAGAACCTGCACACTGGATGTCTTCTTGCATTCTAGACATCTTGTATTATTATGATAATGATTGTTAATATCGAATCAATGATTAGTGAGTGTACTTTTTAAAACGTACAAAACTCACTAATCATGATCGAATCACACATATCATATCATAATAATACAAGATGTCTAGTATGCAAGTAAACATCGAGTGTGCAGGTCTGAAACACGCCCACCAATGCTTGATAGAACAGACTTTGATCTTACGCAACAACGTATACGTCTGTACTGTCTAGAAAGGAAAATCGGAGAGAATATTATAAGTCACATTAAAGAGGACCAATTCAGATGGGAACGGTCTCAGATGTTATTACTGGAGGAACCGAGGTGCAGTTCAACAAGGTCCAGAACGTGAGAGGTCCTTAACGACATTCCTGCAAGAAAAGAAAGGTATAAAGCTGACATCGTGCAACCAATATCCTACGATCAAGGATACCAAAGACATCTACTCACTCATCAATCACTATACTGACGCCAAAGACATTTGGGAAAACGTGAAGATGATTCTGGAAGGTTCTGAGTTAACAAAGGATGACAGGGAATCTCAGTTATACAATGAATTTGAACACTTCTATCAAATCAAAGGAGAAACCATTCAAGGATACTATGTTAGGTTTACGAAGCTCATTAACGACATGAGAAACATCAAAATGACCATGTCCAATGCAGCTTAACCAAAGTTTGTGAACAACATGTTGCCTGAGTGGAGTAGATTCATAACTGAAGTCAAACTTAAACAGAGGTTTGAAAGAGTCAAACTGTGATCAGGTGTATGCCTACTTAAAGCAACATGAGGTCATGCTTAATGAGAACAGAATTATGATGGAAAAGGTTCGGTCAACCAAATAATGATCCTTTGGGTAATAGTGTCGGACGCCCGCTTAAAAAAAAAAAAAAAAAGGGGGGAAAAAGTTCAGGCTATCCAACACAATCATCTAGTCTCCTCAATCCTCGAACCGAACCATATCCTTCTGACAACTTTCAAATGAACTCAGGAAGTTCTTCAACAAAAACTTGATTGAAATTTATCCAACACACTTGCTCCTCCTCACTCAATCGACCAAATACATCTTCCTCAAACAAACAATCAACTTAGAGAGCGTCGTCAAATGCAAGGAACAAAGCTATGGTTCAGGATGGGAAAGTTGTGGTTCAAGATGTCCGTGGAAGATACAATGCGAATAATCAAGGAAGACCATTTCAGAGAAACAATACAAGAGGAAATGGTATAGCTGGGAATGTAGGAGGACAGAACAGAGGAGGCATTATCAATCCTGGTCAAGCGAAACCCATCAAGTGCTACAACTGTAATGGACTAGGGCACATAGCACGAGAATGTCCAAGGCCAAAGCGACTTCAAGATTCAGACTACTTCAAGGACAAGATGCTACTAATGCAAGCCTAGGAGAGTGGTGCAGTACGGGAGAAGAACAGTCCGTTTTTCTTGCAGGAGAACATGTGACCACGTAGATATAATGTGGATGGAATTCACCCGAGAACATTTTGGCACTCAATTGGACCATGTATTTGAAGCTGATGTATAGTGATGCATTCGACTCTGATGTTGACGAGGTCACCATCACACAGACCATGTTCATGACAAAATCTCTCATCGGAAGATCTATTCAATGAGAAGCCGGACATCATACGACTCAAATACTCCTTCTGAGGTACATGATCATGATACATTTGAAAATCATTTAGATGAGTATCATGAAGTACACGAGATGCAAACCTATGAACAACATAACTACGTTGTTGACTATGCTGACTATACGAGTAATAGTAATAATATTTCGTATGATCAGTATATGGAAAGAACAACTGAAATCATGTTGTTCAAGAGAGATGTACTTTCGTACGAAAATGATGCATTGATGTCAATTATCGATGAAATACATGACAGGGTGTCAAAGGTAGATAGCAAATAAAGTCACAACATGGTAGTTAATACTCAGTGACCTTCTGAACTTGCGAGATAGTAAGGAACTTGGTCGGGGATATGAAAAACGGGCCAAAGTTTGAATTAACTGATATGAGAATGGAAAAATTGATGAACAAATGAGAAAATTATCGTCAGACCAAATAGAAAGGAAACAACATTAAAATCTGAACTTCATTCAGCACAAATAATCCTTAGTTACTACATTGACCATATAAGTCAAAGACAGAAGAAGTAACACTCTTGAAAAAGGATTTTAAACAAAAGGAAGACAAATTCCTTGAAGAATTTTTGGACATAAAGAAGCTAAAAGATAAGATTGAAGATAGATTATACAAACAGGATCAGTCTGTTCAAACAGTTCACATGTTGTGTCAACCAAAATCATTTTATGATGAAAAGCACAAGGTAGCAATAGGCTACAAAAATCCCTTATGTCTCGCTCGGGCAAAGCAAGCTCAGTCTGCTCTGTATAATGGAGGGCAATTACTTTTCGCTACCAATCATGCACCCACTATCATACAAGATTCAAGGATAGCGCTTGAGTTAGCTGCTAAAATAAAAAAATAATATTTAAATAATAATAATATTTAAAAAAAAAAAGATAACTAGGAACTAGGAATAGAATGCGATTAAAAATGCAAAGCCCTCTATGTGTGGAAAATAAAGTTAGGATTGCCCCCCACGATTACTCGAAAGAAAACTTACTTGCAACCTTTGCTCCCCAAAGAAATCTGACCCCAGAACAGATATTTTGGTCCATAGATGACAACAACAGGAAAAAGGCTGAGACCTTAGCTCCAAAACCAATTTCAGCATTGACAGTGTATCCACCCAATACTCCTGTCAAGCTTGTCCCCAGAATTCTTCCAACAAAAAGTCAGGTGAAAATTAATCTTTATGTACTCACACAACTTTTTACTGAATTTGACAAAACTTGCAAAACTAGAATCACACCATCAGGTCTTACAGAGGGGGAAAGAGGTTTTGAGCAAACAAAAAGATGTTACCTCACTGAAGTTATTCCATTTTTCAAAACTCTCAAAGAACACTTTGTTGGAGTTCAAACAGCCCTCTTTAAAGAAGTTAAAGAAATGGAAGAAATTTTTGATCAAATGAATAACGAAGTGGACAAGAATACTGTAGACAAGCAATGTGCTGAAATTGAAAAGAAAAACCTTCTCATTGAAAATGAGAATCTGATTGTTAATTATTTGTCTCCTCAACTGTTGTATATGTGGAAAAATCACGTTGTCTAATCTTGAAGCTGCCATGTCTAAGTTCATTGATGAGTCAAAACTTATTTCAAAACTTGAAAGGGAATGCCTAAATATGCAACCAAAGTAATCAACATCTTCAAGAAAGTTTTGATAAATAAAAATTCCACAAGCTTCACAGGAAGCTCCTAATTTTAACTCATTCTTTAAAATCAAGAATCTCGAGCATCAGATTAAAGAAAAAGATAACGTGATTAGACACTTGAAAGATCTAGTCGCTAGTGTAAATGACAGAATTCGTGAGCCTTATAATGCTGTAGATGTCACTGCTCTTATTAAACAAAATGATTGCGATAGAGTAGAACTAGAAAAGGTCAAACAACATTACAAGGAATTGTATGACTCAATTAAGATCACGCGTGCTCACACAAGTGAAAAGACATCTACCATGTTGAATGAGATGAGAGTCTCAAAAGCTCAATTGCCAAGCAAAGAGCCTGTTTCACAGTGACTATGTCAAACCTAAAGTTCTTGCACCTGTCATGGTTTGCCATTGACGTTAAACCCATCCCTCTCCCCTTAAGAACAAAGGATTGCTCATATAAACTATTAGACCATCTTAAGGAGAGTGGTAGAAATCGGTTAGGAAAATGATTGTAGAGGAAGCTAGAGTAGTTAAACACTGATATTTCACTTAACTATGCTTGCCATACATATAAAAAACCAAAGTTATCTCAGGAATTGGTTAAATGTGTGATTGGCACATGCCCAAAAGTTTCAATGAAAGAGATAACAAGGCTTCCTCTACCCCTGTTACAGAAAAAGTAAGTACTCTTATGATAAAACCAAGGAACATCACTAGCACCCACACAGAAACACAAAGTGCACCAGAGAGTTCAACTGACTAATATCCCTGTGCTTCCCTCTACAGGAGTAAACGATTCCACTGAAGCAAGCGGGTCAAAGCCTAGAAGCAATACAGAAAAATAGGATCCTGCCTGCTAAGAAGGAGAATAAGAAGGAATAAAGTACGGCCTTAGCAAATAAGTCAGTTTGGACAAAAGTGAATCGGGTTGATTCAGCATTAGCTCTAAGTGCGTATTGTAATTAATTCGATTCTGAAATCTGTAAACTCTGCAAGTCATGGAATGTGTGTTGTTAATATCTGAATTTCTGTGAAGCTAACCCCACCGTTAGAATTGTCTTGAATAAGAGAAACAGAATATGGAAACCAAGGCAAACGTCTGTAACAGTTTAAACAATTAACCAAGCAGATCTGAAACCAAAAAGGCAAACTGTCTGATAACATTTGTCCAAGACCCAGTGGGTTTGGAAAGCTACGGGAAAACTATTTGCAGATATTGGTTATCAATGGAGACCCACAGGAAAGAAACTCACCTTAGGAAAACTTGATTGTGGTTCTCAATGGAGACCCACAGGAAAGAAATTTGCCTTAGGGGAAATATGCCAGTTAACTAAGCTTTCTGTGAAATGTTCTACTCTATATGCTAACCAACAGGTCCCCAACAAAAATTGGGGAACCGAAATTCCAAACTCTCCAAACTCGACTATTTTCAAATGCAGGTCGTATAGGTCATGCTTTGGTATCTGGACTTAGGCTGCTCAAAACATATAACGGGAAATCGTTCAAAGCTCAGGTATTTGATGGAATAAGTTCATTGGGTCAGTCAGATTCGGAATGATCACTTAGGAGCTCAACATAGGTTATGGAGATTATGTTATGGGTGATAGTGTGGACTCAAATATACTACGTGGAGGACTGGACACAATCTATTCTCTGTAGGGCAGTTTGTGATGTCTGATCTTGAAGTGGCCTCAAAAAGCATACTTG
This sequence comes from Tanacetum coccineum, assembly GCA_026074375.1. Classification (NCBI taxonomy): domain Eukaryota; kingdom Viridiplantae; phylum Streptophyta; class Magnoliopsida; order Asterales; family Asteraceae; genus Tanacetum; species Tanacetum coccineum. The sequence goes on from BQNB010009076.1 coordinate 46,891, forward strand.
CTTTGTTCGTGATGTAAGGGTACATAAATCCTTAAAGGCAGTCTATGGCACAATTTGTATCACGATATCGATTTGATGAAACCGATTGACGTTCTTCTCCGATATGCTTGCTGTCCAAAGCTTCCAAGTCCAAATCATAGTTGTGGCATCGTCGTTTAAACCATTTAAACTTCGTCACGATAAATGATCTTGCTAGAAAAGATCTAGTTAGAGGTCTACCTAGACTGAAATTTGAAAAGGATCATCTTTGCTCAGCCTGTCAACATGGAAAAAGCAAGAAGTTCTCCCACCGGCCAAAATCTGAAAATACAAATATGGAAGTTCTTCATACCCTTCACATGGATTTGTGTGGTCCAATGAGAGTCCAAAGTATGTAAAGGGAAAAATACAGTCTTAGTCCAGCGTGGATGACTATTCAAGATTCACGTGGGTAAAGTTCTTGATCAAAGGATAAACTCCCGAGTTTGTCACCAACTTTCATAAGCCAATACGGTTAGCCTTAACAAAACAGTCAGATTCATCCCACAGATACAACGAACGAAAAAAAAAAAATTTGTTTTTTCCCCCCCCCCCCCCCCGCACCAAGTTATGTCTGAATACAATGAAGGTTGGTTGCATAATTTCATCAAAAAGTCTGTTCCGAGAACCTCCTCAACAAAAGGGAGTTGTTGAAAGACGTAATCGTACACTGTGGAAGCAGCACATACAATGAAGATATTCTGAAAGGCTCCCATGTTTTCTATGCAGAAGCTGTAGCAACTGCTTTTTACACCCATAACGATCACTAATTCATACTCGTCATAACAAAACACCTATGAGCTTGTGCATGATAAAAAAGCCTGATCTTAACATTCTTTCGAGTAATTTGGTCTCTGTCTATCCCTGCAAATGATAGCGAAAACAAGGAAAAATTTTCAAGCCAAAGCTGACATTGGGATTTTCGTTGGGTATGCTCCTAGCAGAAGGGCTATAGAATCTACAAACAATAGAGAACCATCGATTAATGGAAACAGATTCACGTCACATTCGATGAATGCATCATTAATGGCTCCTGTACATATGAGTTCAGGACCCGCGCCGTTCATCATGACCCCCTGGTCAACCAAATCAGGGCTCGCTCAACCACAAAGAGCTGGAAATTGTTATTTCCGAACCGAGTTTGATGAACACCTTAACAATGCTCGAGTTAATGAACCATACTTCTGCTACTGAATTAAGCTCCAAGTTGTCCCACCAGGGACAATCTTTGTCTACAACAATTGCTCAAGAGCACCGTCACAATTGCTTCATCGTCCAACATCCGATTATTCATCTTCTCATCAACATCAAGAAATTGCAGAAGAACCCATTCAAGAAGACACCCCAATCATTCATGAGTATTCCTCCTTCACAATAACCTTGTTACTGGAGATCCAGGTTCGGTACAATCATCATCTGGGAAGTTAAATGCAGCGGAACCCAACCAAGTTAACTACCCTCCAGATCATCTCAGAAGATGGACCAAAGATCATCCTCTGGATAACATTTGTTGGAAATCCTCTCGTCCCTGTTATCAACCAAAAACCTTAGCATCCATGCTTTGTGGTGCTGATATCATACTGACTGTCCAGATTCGAACCCAAGAACTTCAAAATGGCTGTGATGAGAAGACTGCTGGTTTCAACCATGCAAGATGAAAATTCACGAATTTGATCGACTGAAGTATGGTGAATTAAGTACCTCGCCCAATCTATTTATGGTTATCGCTCTCAAGTGGATTCTACAAGTAAAGCTTGATGAAGAGGTGATGTACTGAAAAAATAAAGCTCGGTTAGTTTGCAAAGGATACTCGTCAGGAGGAAGGTATTGAATTTGAAGAATCATTCGCACCAGTTGCACGGATAGAGGCCATCAGAATTTTCATAGCAAATGCTTGCACCAAGAAATGATCCATCTATCAGATGGAATGTCAAAACTGCTTTCTGAATGGTGTCTCAAGAAGAAGTTCTTTGTTCAGTCAACCGGAAGGATTTGAAGACCAGGATAATCATACTCACAAGTAAATCGCCTGAAAAGGCTCTGTATTGGCTAAGCAAGAACCAAGGGCGTGGTGATGACACACTCTCAAGTTCCTGATGGTAAAACAATTTTTTCAAGGTGCCGTGGATCCAACGTTAATCGCATGCAAATCAGGAAAACACATTCTACCTGTTCAAAATATACGTAGATGAACATTATTTTGGCCTCAACAGATCATAAATGCGTGTAACAATATTTTCACAAAGAGATGAGCTCCAAATTTTAGATGTCCAATGATGGGACAAATGTCCATATTTCTTTAGACTTCAAGTTTTCTCAAAAGGCCCAGAGGCATCTTATTAACCAAGGCGAAAAAGCTCTCAAAACCTTAAATAAAATACGAATGGATCTCTCTGACCCTGTCGAAACACCAATGGTGGATCGAACTGAAACTGACGAGAACTCATGGGGATTCTAGTGACCAAACTCGATTAGAGAATGGTTGGCTCCCTAAATGTCCTTACAGCCAGTAGACCACCTTGTATTCGCTGTTGCGATGTGTGCTAGATATTCAGCTAAGCGAACCAAAAACACTTGAAGCTATCAACGTGTCTTTCGTACTTTGAAAGAACCATTAACATGGGTCTTGTATCCGAAAGACAACGCCAGTCATTAATACTTATCAGATGCGGATCATGCGGGATTCAAGAATACAAGAAGAAGTACGTCGGGAAGTGCTCAGTTACTTGGAGATAGATTGGTTAGCTATCCATCACAGAAACAACGGAAGCACGGCGAATATCAAACTACAGAGGCTGAATACATCGCCATGTCTGGATGTTGTGCTCAAATCCCTTTGGATGCGATCCCAGCTCCAAAGACTACGGATTTGACTCATTAAAATACCTCTGTATTTCCTATGATAACAAAATCGGCTATTGCTTGTGGGCTGTAACAACGTCCAGCACTCTCTCTCTAATCAAATTGACATACGCACCATTTCATCCGAGAGCAAAAGTGGAAAATAGAGTGGTTGAAACTACTTCATAGAAAGGAATTATCAACTTGCAATATTCATCACCAAAGCCTTACCAAGAGAACGTTCGAATTTCTTACTTCCACCCTAAGGACATGAAGAGTTTGACCCTGAAACTCTCAAACGTCTTCAAGAAGGAGAGGATGAGTAAACCAAATGCCTTCATATATCCTTTGTACATAGTTAAAAAAAATAAAAAATTTTAAATATAAGTCTAATAAAATACTTAGGAAATATTTTTAAGTCATTTGGAATTACTAAAAGGCTTGCAATTACTTCAAATTGCAACCCAGTTTAATGTCTGAGCATGGATTACTTTATATCCATGCTTTATGCGAGCAGAGTAATACAATGGTGATGAGGGAGCTGTTTGGTGTGTAGTAGCAAAACAAATTTATATACTTTTAGTATTAATCCCGCAAGAATTCTTTCCAAAATACTTCTCAAACAAGAGAAATATAAGGTAAAAATCTTACTAAAGAAAACACAATTTGTATATTTTTATCCGGGAAGTACTTTTCCTCGGGTCGTGTCCCAACGAAATCGTGAATTGAGAATTTGGAATAATTCGGATTCGAGTTTAGAATGATAAAGGATTTTTGAACTTTGATTATACTACAAAATATAATAGCACGAATTAAGAACAATTAACTAGCTCGAAATTTAAATGCACGAAACGTAAAAACGCGAGCTAAAAACTGAAATTTAAAATCTAAAGCACGACTTTTAACAAATTTTATACCTAAAAATCACAAATTTAAAAAGAAAATTTAGGAAAAGAAATGGAATTTTTATTAACTATTTTTGAATTATTTTATGACATTTCTAAAGATTAATGAATAAATCAAAATAAACTTTTTCTAAAAATTATAACTATAAATTTACTTTTATATTCAAAAATAACTAGTTTTAAAATGAAAATTATTGCAAAGAATTTTAATTTTTCGACTATTTTTCTATATTTATGATTTTATAAGAAAAAAAATTAAGCTAAATCTATTTACATTCCTAGAAAATACAAATTAAATGGAAAACTATGGAAAAAATGGTTTTTAAAAAACTAAACTATGCAGAATTTATGAAACAAAAAGCCCAAATTTTTTATTACCAAATTGAACCCTATGTTATCATTAAAACTTTTAACACTAATTTATAAAACTAAAATCAAAAATATAATTCTATTTATTTTCCTAGAATGAACTAGGGTAGGAATGTAAAGATAGAAAGAATAGGGTAGGCGGAGCAAACTAGTTGAAAATTTACACAACAAGTGAAAACGGGTAACCTCCAACTTTGGAAAAATACAAACCAGACCTACGATTCTAGCTTATTTTTGGCTTATTGAAAAATGAGATTCAGCAAAAACTTAAAACTACAAACTTATTAACTAGCTTAATCGCTACAACTTTAACAAAAGGACTTTTGACTTTTAACAACTCAATAAGCTAGAAAATAAGCTTTTAAGAAGCTGTTACAGAAAGTGGTGTTTTAACTAAGTTTTTAGACTTTGGCTTATTATTTGCTATTTACTAGATGAAAATGGAAACTAAAAGAAGCTATTTGTAGACTAAGATGTATACTAAAGGAATCTAGGAAGAAATAAGCTAAAGGTTAACAAGATTAACAAGAGATTTGCTATTGAACAGTGAAAGGTCCAGGCTTAAAATGTAATTAAGCTAAATTTAATAAGCTAAAAAGCTTAAACCTAGATCTTAGAGACTGAGATTTCAAAGATAAGCTATACTATTGATATAGGACTAACTTTGATAAAAGGTTTTTAAGAGTGACAACTAGGAATGAGAAATTAAAAAGATTATAAGCTGAAATCCAAAATACTGCTGAACTACTTTTGACAGGGAATTTAAGCTAGAATTAGAGCTTAATAATGGAATTTAAAAGCTTATCTAAATTGAGCAGCTAGAAATCTTCAAAAGTGCTTAATATCTAATTCTAATTTCTATTTATGAATGCTAGAAAGAAGCTTAAAAATTGAATAGCCACAATAGTTTTAACTGTTGTGTGCTGATGCAATTGACACAATGCTTACTTGCAAGCTAAAGTAACACCTTAACAACTCTTATACTCACTAAATTCATGTATATAAACCTGAATTACCTATGTTTGGACTCTAAAGTATCTTGATTCTCTAAACACTAAAACTATCTACACAAGTAAACTGCCCTGGTGCTAAGTCAAGGTTTTTAAACTCTAAGTTTTTGAATTCTTCAAACTAACTCTTAAAATCTTTTTAACTTTTGATATTATGACTAAACTCAACTGAATAAAGAGCTTTGACAGGGTAATGTTGACTTAAAGAGTCAAATAAGGCTAAATCCAAACACTCCCTAACTAATCTGTCAAACTAATTGAGCTTAAAACTGTCTAAAAGTAAAACATCTTAAGCCTTTTTATCCACTTTTACTTGAAATGACCTACCTTACGCATTTTTAAAACTAAAATGCTTACTTATGTCTAGAAAGAATCTAGTTAACCTCTATTAAGCTAATGATATTTCTTATATTGATTTTTTTGATACTAACTATGACAGAAATGAAGATTAGGTGAACTAGATGAATCCTAGCTACAAGAAATTTAAAACAAATGCATATTAAAACTAATTCAACAAATCTAAACAGGATTAGGCACAAAGAAAAATAAGGAAATAAGCTAATTGAGTTAAGCTATGATTAAGCTAAATTGAATTTTAGAGAGTACAACCTGAAATTGTGGAATCTTCTTCACCTAGACATCCAAGAGTAGAGTCTAGGTGATCCTAAATGGCACCTTGCCTCTAAACCCGAGCTTTAAGCTCAATAAGCTAGTAAGTGCTTATTTACCTTGATTCAAATTGATGAAAATTAGTAATCATTCTCTTGATTCAAATTAGTAAAGGAATGAATATAAACAATATTTGACTGAATTTGAGCTTATGAACAGTAATAAGCTCAAATGAGCTTATTTAGAGCTTATTTGATGAAAACGACTTAGAATTGAAAACAAAGAACAAAAATACTTGTAAACTGAATTGTATTACTCAACTAGATGAAGTACAAGATTAAAGAAATGAAGTACAAGAGCTTAAAGCTTGTTTACTAAAGGTTGAAAGAAAAATGCTTAAAAACGAGAGAATTACAAGCTGAAAATTTAAAACAAAAACAACAACTGGAAAAATGAGCCCTATCAATCCTATTTATAGAGAATAGAAGAGGAGAGGAGTGAGTTTCTTGAATCTTCCATTCAATCTCATCCGTTGATCATCTAACTTTGATTTGTGGCCGTTTGATTAAGATTATGAGGTGTTCGAGCCAATGAGGTGATGACATGTGGACTAGGTGACGTGGAGAAGGATTTATAACATGGTCGAGTGATGTAGAGGAGTGGGGGTGTGGTTTGGCGAAGTTGGGTTGTGAGAGGAAAAAGGCGGGAAAAATGGTTATGGTTGTTAGAGGCAGTTCAAAAAACGCGTGATTTTTTTGAAAGTTAGGAGAATTGCAACAAGGTCCTTGTCTTTAAATCGTCAAGATTAAGTGTAAAAAGCACTTTCGATTTGCATTTTTGTCCATGTTCCTTTCTTTCTTCTATTATTCCTCTTTAAACAAACTTTCACTTTATGGCAAATTAAGTCATTGAACTTAAAACTCCAAATGGGCCACTTGAAACTTTGCACACTGCACTTTAGTCCTTGTTTTATTATTTTGGCCTTGACTCCTTTCTTGCTGTGTCCGGCTTGATCCGCTTTGATTTCATTCATTTCTTCACTCTTGACCTATTGTCTTTTTCCCGTTTCTTGTCGGTTTTGACTGTTTTTACTCTTTTTCTATTCATCCTTTCTTGCACATTTTAGCACAAAAGCACACCATTTTCTATTCTTTTGGCATTTTCTTGGCTTTTAATTGCAAAATCCCGTATTTTAATATTACAATTAAGCATTTATCAAAATTGCCCCCCAAACTAAAGGAATTGCCGGTCCTCACCAATGTTTATCAAGTGTAGCACTTTGTAAACTGAAAAAGTTCCCAAAATGCCCTTGTTTTCTACCTTTATGAATCACCTTTTTAAACGACTCAAGCTTGTTTCTCAACATATTTATCTCAAGTGACACGTTAATGGCAATCATTGCAACTTTGCAACTGTTTAAGGCTCATTGAAATAGGCTACTCCCGATTACTAAGAGCACAAAAGAGGAAAATTCGTCATCCTTTGCCTTTTCACTAGACTAAACAAAGCTATTAAACACGATCAATGTCAAAATAAGTTCCAAATGATATAAGCTCTTATACTTACAACATGTTAATTTTCACTTCCCAGGAATAAATTAATGATAAAGAAGTGTGCACTCTTTAACTCAACCATAGATCAATTTATCCTTCAAAGTTGCAATTCATCTAAGCTTTACAAATAAGCCTTAAGAGCTCAAAAGTATTAATAACATAGAAAAATCACGACTCAAGCTAAAAGAAAGATTAGGAAACAAAACTGTATAAATGATTTGGAAAATGTAATTTTTAACCATTTTCTTTTTATTTTCCATATACTATATTTATTTTCATTTTGCAATAGGAATGTTGTGTCTTAGTTCGAACCCTACTTAGGCCTTTCTCCCAAATAGAATATCGCAACAACAACCGGTGTTCTTATTCGACACCCCCACTCCGCTGCTAAACGTTTGTGGTACGCGACAACACCTTTTCCTGACAAAGCCAAGAATCCAAAGTTCTCCTTTTGTTAGCAATCATCACCTAGGCCGCGCTCCCTAGAGATGAATGCCTACGAACCTTGATCACGTACATAGTTTTAATCCTTAGTTGCGACCCCATCCGAGCCTTTCTCTCAACATGGATACGCCAACGATTAAAACAATATATAGCTTTTTTATATTCATTTTTGCGAATGCTTCATTGGCACGAAAAAAAATGCTTTTTGCATAGAAATGCTTCATTGGCAATTCTTTTTAAAATTATATTATGATGAATGGAAAAATTTCACTTTAGAAACATTAACTTATAAATTTGAAACCAAAAATCATACTTACATATTAAAATGAATCTTTTCAAAAGGTAAGACGTTTTTTTCTAAAGACATTGGTTTAACTAGCTAAATAAAAAAGCACGTATATAAGTGATAAGAGCTTATGGGAGTAAAAAGACACAATTATCATATAACTTAAGGTTTTTCCAAATAAACCTTGCTTAAACAAATACACTTATATTTAACTACATCATTTCTTGTTCTTCACATTTTAAAATCCAAAGCAATAGGATTTGTGAAAGCTTGGCCCTACAAAAGTAGGTTAAAGAACTAGCTAGGGCATTTTCACCCGGTCAAGTCAAAATTAACTCCTATTTCTCACCAACGGACTACCAAACTCAAGTGGTGGTTTTTTCCGAAATACTACGCTTACGTTTTTGAGCTTTTCTTATAAGCACAAATTTAAAAAAATTTCACTTTTTTTCACAAAAAAGTAATTCAAAAAGGTTCAAACAAGGTTGCGTGAAGTGCAAGTCAATATCGAAGATATCCTTCCCCAAACTAAAATGAAACTTTGTCCTCAAAGTTTAAAAAATAAGGGTCAAAAGGAATCTTTAACAAAAATTCTATGGTCATGCCAAAAGAATAGATGTTAGTTCGATAAAGACAAGGATAAGATTTCCCACTTTATGAAGAGAAGATTGGAAACCATCAATGGAAATTGTGGGCATTGCTTTGTCCTTCCACAATATTGAACCATGAAGCTTCACACAAAAATCCGGAAAACCAAGAGCAAAAAATCACAAACAACCAACAAGAATGAAAAAGAACAGGTCCACTCATCTTTACATTGTAAGCTTTTACATTGTTAGCTCAAAAACATCTCTAAAACGGCTTAGTTTTTGTTAACCGAGTACAAGCTATACTCGCCCCCGAATTAATTTGTCCTTGGGGAAGCAAAGAAAATAGAAAGAAAATGAAAAGAAAATAAAAGGATAAGCATGGGGTGCCTCCCACGAAGCGCTTGTTTATTATAGAGTCCCCTTCGCTTGACTCTTTCCCCAAACTAGGTTTTCATGGTGGGTAATAGCAATGGTGAAGAAAATCTAAGAGGTGAAAACCTCCCCAAACTAAGGATGAAAGATATACCGTAGCATTTTTGATTCCGGGTTCAAAAAACTTTTTAGAAAAGATTTTCAAGATTGAAAATGTGAACCCGAAAAATGCTTTGGTAACATTAAAGGTCATTAAGGGTGGGTGGGGTGGGTCAAAAACATCAAGAGTCAAAAGAGCTTTAGATGGAGCTAACTCTTTTGAACTCTTGTCCTTAAAAGCATCATTATCAAAAATACCCGGATTAAAAATTTTATCTTCACTCCCCGTGGAGTAAGATGCGGGTAAAACCTCAGGATAGGTGACAAATGGTAAAAATATTCGGGTAGTAAATGTGAAGGTATCTTCCTCTTCATCTAAAACAACATTTTCACCTATACCCGGGTAAGAAAGTTCACTAGTGTTAATTTCATCAAAAACATTAACTTCAGCCATCACGGGCTCATCATCAAAAGTAAATGACTCGTACTCGGAAAGAATCATCGAGTCATCAAGGGGTAAATCATCAATAGAAGTAGTGTCCTCCCCTGAATCACGGTCACTCTCGATACCCCGTGTTATCGAGTTATCCGAAAAACTAAGCAAATCCGCCTCCTCTAAAGGCAAATCAATATCCACAACGGGGATAGTAGAGGAGGGGCAAATTATAGGAGAAATCGGAATAGGAGGAGAGAGACTAAAAGCGTTAATCTTTTCAATTAAAAGATAACTTTCGACTAATTTCTCCCGAAGAGAAATGTCAACGATCTTAGAAATGTCGAGATCAATCTCTCCTCCGTCCTCCTCAATATCAACACAATCATAAAAATCGTCATCATAATCGTCATCGTCGTCGGTATCATCGTCATCGACACAAACTTCAACGATTTCCGGATCGGCTGCAACAATTCCCGGTGGAATTGGAGCAATATGAGCGAGTTCATCGGTGAACTCCTCGAGAATAGGGTCGATCTTAGAAGAATAAACAATCGAAGTATCACGGTTAATCAAAGATTCCACAAAATCGGACTCAACATTAATACGACCAATAGGCACATCACACGAATCGTCGGAAATACCCTCGAATTCACTTGGGATTGGGACAAGGTTCTCAACACTAGACTTTATGACTTCGTCCGATTCCGTTGCCGGAATAGTGCTAAGAGGCTCATCCCCCATTATGAGAGAATTCTCGGACTCCTCGATCGGTAAGTCGGGTGTGATTGATGTAGAATATCGAGCAATAATATCTCCTGAAGGAATATAATCATCCTCGTCATCACAAGTAATAGAAAGCATGTAACGACAGGCAGCAGAATACTTTTCATCTTCGTATTCCTTCTAAAATCAATATCGATCTCTTCCTTTCGATATTCTCTTATTCCTAACTCATTCATCCATTCTTTCATTTCTTCTAAACACTGCTGTTTTTGAAACTCCAAATCTTGTATTTTCATTTCTTGAGAAGATTGATTTTCATTTAAAGCTTGATTATCTTTTTGAAATCTCTCCTCCGCAAGCAGTTCCACAATACTCTTCTCTTCTTGATCTTTATGAATTTGGTTAGGAGTTTCTTGTTTGAGTGGTTGAATTTCATTAAGAATTTGTAAATCCTCAAGAAGACTTTGCAACAATGTTTGCAAATACTCAGGTTGAAATTGGTCGAAACCGGAAGAATGAGAATAAAAATACTCTTGGTTCATCGGCTGACATTGGTAAGTCTCATGAGGACCCCCGCAGTTTTCACAACAAAAATATTGTTGTGGAAGAGTTTGTGAATCATATGGTGTATTACCCTCACAATTATGACAAGAATAATCCGAAAAGTGTGGAGGTGTGGTATAAAGATTAGGAGAATAATTGTTAGCACTTGAATAGGTACGACAATTGAAGCAATCTCCATTAACAAGGTTTGAACCACACCTCGCACAAGTCGAACACGGGCAATGCGGGAATTCGTTTGTCCTTCCGCATTGAAAACAAGGATAAAACCCGTATGTCGACATAAGAAAGAATCAAAATTTAGATGGATTGAGAAGAAGAATTATATGGATAAGAAGATAACGAAGAATATTTTTGGATTTTATATCTTTTTTATTTTTTATAAATTTTTTTCAACGCTTGGCTCTCGAGGAGCATTAACAACGTTGGTATTGTCATTGGATGACTCGGAAGTATCTTGAAAATTTTGGAAAACTCCATTATCAACACAATATGCAAACAAATCTTTTTCAAATTTCGTTACTATAAGAGTACTTCAGACAATAAAACGTTAATAGACCATCGACTGGGTGTCCACAAACCGCACAAATGCCTGAAAGAGTCGGACACAAGGAACAATGATTGTCCTTAAGATTTCCATAACGAACAACACTCTTTAGTGTACCAACTTCCACAAGTTGAACACTCTTTGATTGCATAACGAGATTTTGATCGATTAAGCGCCATAAGAATTAAACTTTATTGAGGATAAGGAAAATGAGAATTAAACAAATCAGAGGAATAAGAAGAATATTTTTAGCTTTTTCGAATAATACATAAGAGAATTTGAGATTGAGAAGATTCTTTTTGGGGAAAATTAAATTTTTTAGTATTTATTAAGAATGAAAACAAAAATCTTTTTGGTAATCGCTTATTAACAACGCACGATAAGTCTCTAGAATAACTGCACAAGTGAGCGGAAAGCTTAGCGAGTGCCTCAATGAAATACTTAGAGAATAGCAATCCACTTTCCCTTAAAAAACATCACCTTTTAGTTTTGAAACTTCAAAGGTCCCGTCGTACCTTTCTCCAAGTATTTCACGATTTGGTTTTTTGTTGTTTATTGGAATGGTTAGAGATGGATACGCTAGTAATCCAAATTTTTTTTTTTATTAAATATTATTCTTATTCTATAGGAATCGAATTAAATGGAAACTTTTTTATATTTTTTTATACAAAAAATATCAAAATAACTTCCAAGGAAGGATCTTCAAACTCTACTTCAACTAATACTCTTCAACAATCGTTCACGACCTTCCCCCGGTAAGGCGGCGACCAAAATTTGGTTGCGGAAAAACAATATAATATACTATAATATTACTCCCGTAAGAATTCTTATCCAAAATACTTCTCAAACAAGAGAATATAAGTAAAAATCTCACTAAAGAAAAACACAATTTGAATAGTTTTATCCGGAAGTACTTTTTCCCTCGGGTCCGTTCCCCAACGTAATCGTGAATATGAGAATTTAGGAATAATTCGGTAATCGTTCCTAAGAATGATAAAGGGATTTTTGAATTTTTGATTAAACTACAAAATATAATAGCATGAATTAAAAACAATTAACTAGCACAAAATTCAAATGCACGGAACGAAAATCGCGAGCTAAAACTGAAATTTAAAATCTAAAACACGACTTTTAACAAATTTTATACCTAAAAATCACAAATTTTAAAAGAAAATTTTAGAAAAAAGAATTAGAATTTTTTATGTATTTTTGAATTTTTTATGATTTTTATAAGAAAAAGTAATCACTAAAATCTATTTTAATTGCTAGAAAATACAATTCTAATTGGAAAAATATAGAAAAATGGTTTTTAAATTCTAAAGATGTGCAGAAAAATTATGGAACAAAAAGCCCCAATTTTTATTACTCAATTGAACCCTAATTTGTGTAATTAAAAACTAAACCCTAAATTTATAAAACTATTTTTCTAAAAATTAAATCTATTTTACTTAAAACAAAAGACAGGGTAGATTCTGCAAGAAATGAAACAACAGGGTAGGCGGCCGAATTATGGAAAATTTACACTAATATGTAAACGGGTAACCTCAAACTATCAACATTTGACAAAACAGACCCTACGATATTGGCTTATTTTGGCTTATTAAAAAGTGGTTTTTAGCAAAAACTTAAAACTACAAAGTTGACAACCAGCTTTATTCCCCTACAACTTTTATAAAGACACTTTTGAACTTTGACTAAAGAAATAAGCTGAAAAATAATAGCCAACAGTTCCTGATACAGAAAGTATGCTTATCTATCTTTTTCAAACTTTAGCTTAATGCAAGCTTATTTCTAGATAAAACTGAAAACTAAAAGAAGATCTATGTAGCTTAAGATGTGTATTAAGAAGATTTGAACTAAAATTATCCTATGCTTAACAAAACTAGAAAGAAAATTGTAATGAGAAAATGAAAGTTTTAATGAAACAGTTTTTTTGAGCTTTTTCACATACTAAAAACTTAATTCAATGAAACATAGATCTTGAAGATTTATGAGAATAAGCTACTCTATCTTCCTAGAATCTACCTAGGTAAAAGGATTTTTGCAAAATTTTCACTAGGAAATGAAAAATTCAAGTTATGAAATGAACTAATACTAAGCTTGTTGCTGCAATGAAAGATGCTGATGTACTTGGCATAAGGATTCTATGCAAGCTAAACTTCAATTTTAAAGCTAATAATCAAATGACTAAATGCATTAACAACTGAATTAACTAAATGAGATCTCTAAATGCTTTTTAATTCTTAAAATCTAAACTACTTAAACTGAAATTTTACCCTGGTGCTGAGAATGGATTTTTAAACTCTTAACTCTTGAGTTTCACTAACTAACTTTTAAAGGCTGTTCTAATCTTACTAAAACAACTGAATTAAACTATTTAAGGACTTAAGACAGATTGTAATTGACTTTAAAGGTCAGATCAAGCTAAATCCAAACACTCCTTATTGAAACTGTCCAAACCTATAGTAAGCTTAAAGTGTATTTAAAACTAGAACAGCTTAAACCTAATATCTAAACATTCTAATTTTAACCTACTTAAGCTATGTGAACTATAAAATCAATGGCTTATTTAGAATAATAAGCTACTTACTCTTATAGATCTATGCCACTTAAGTCAGAAATGAAAAGTAAAGGCGTATATATGATTAAAAAAAGCTAAAACAGATTAAAACACTTGATTGAGGCGGTGGGGGGGGGGGAGGGTGGGGGGGGGGGGAGTGGCTGGGAGGGGGGGGGTCCGGGCGGGGTGGGGGAGGTGCACAATGAAACAAACAGGTGGGAGGGAGGTAGCTATAGCTTTCAAAAAGATTAAGCTAAAATGAAATTTTAAGCTTTTAATATTCAAAATTTGTAAGTAATCGCAATATCACCACTGACGATTGAAACTCTACCCAATCAACGCTAACCCAACGTAAAGATAAAAAATATCCTAAAAGGCCCTTTGCCTCTAAAAACCTCAAATACTCTAGAATTCTCTAGCTTATTTTTGAGGCTTTAGTTCATCTTGTTACTTCAAAATTTACACAAATAAACTAAAGTAAACATACATTTAGATTAAATGATAAAAGCAGAACTAATGATTGACTAAAAACAGAATGTAAGCTAACATAGTTAGCTAAATGAAGTGGTAATAAGCCTCAAAAGTGCTTATTATATAGGCAGGCTGATTAGAGAAAAATTACTTAAAATTGAAAACCACGAACAACAAGCAAATCTAAAAAAACTGTCAGTGATATTTCTAAATTGATATAATACAAATAAGGACCATATGAAGTAACCACTGCTTATAAATCTGATTAAAAGAAAAAAAACCCCCCCATGAAAATACAAGCAATCAAATAGAGGAGACAAAAACAAAAACTGCAAATTTAAAACTAAACCTACTCACGAGACTGGTTAAAAATTGATTCCCTACCACACAATAAACAACTCTGTATCTGATCCTGCGCTTCCCTTGAAAGAACACTACATCACCAAACAAACACTGGTGCACTGTTGATAATCAAAAACACACTACGAGATGTTAGCCTAGTTTAGATTTTGAAATCGAGATATGTATTGAACCAATCAAATGTAATCCACGTGTTGGTATGAAGATAGTGTATCGATAATTCTACTCAAAATAAACAGATCACAGGGGGCTCTTTTAGTGTAAAAACAAATCGGGCTTAGTCTGTTTGGCATTTTTGTCTGTCCCAAAGAAGCCACCAGTCCCGCCCCATCTGCTGTAATTCAAGAAGCGGGCGCCACCCCTTGACATTAAAATCCCCAAATTTACCAATTCATCCCACTACCACATGTCTGTGTATTCTTTACAATGCATTCCCGCCCAGAATACTCACACCCCACTAAATATGTCTTATAGATCCTCCTAACACGTTGTCCCATTTTTAAACCCCAAACGAAAACAAACAACAAACAACCCCCCCCACAAACCCACAACGATACAATTCACCAATTTCCATGAAACAACACTCAACACATAAGCCTCAGCATCAACATAGAACACTTGACAACATTTTTCCCAAATTACATGTCATAATACTAATTATACAACCTTTATATCATTCTTTGACAGTTTTCGGCTGATCCTGCAGTGGATTCTTCTGGCTAATTTCTGCACTCTTGTGGTCATCTTTGACTCTTGTTGTCTTTTGTTCCGTGTCTTGTTGGTTTTTGGCGTACGTTTTTTTTTTGCTTCTTATTGTCTTTTTAAATCCTTTCCGTGTGCACAATAAAGCATAAAACCAACGCATTTTTCATTCTTTTGGCATTTTATTGCTATTAATTTGTGCCAAAGAAAACATCCCCGGGCAAATTTAGCATATACAATTTAGCATTATTATCCAAGGCTCTCGAAGCTAGTCCTCCTTGATATCGCCGCATCATCCAGATCACTAATTAAGAAGTCCCTAAATCTACAACTGCCTCAGTTCTGGAAACAGCCATTCACAAGATTGAATACAGATCTACAACTTCAAGCTGGATAAGAAAAAGTGTCGAGTTGACACTGAAGTATTTCGTGAGATCCTTCAAATCTGTCCCAGGCTACCTAATCAAGAGTTTGATGATCTACCATCTGAAGACGATCTTGTCTCATTTAACAAAGAACTCGGCTACTCTGGCAATTGTTAAATGCTATCTGCAATACGTACTAATCAAATGCACAATCCTTAGAGACATTAGCTGCTCGTCATTAACAGTTTGCATCTTCGGTAAAATCACAAACTGATTGAGGTGTCATTTATACACTTTTTCGGTGGTTGTTTAACCCTAATATCATGATTTATGCCCAAATAGGGTACTTAATAAAAGGCTAACCTTTTAACAGGTATTTCTCGATTTGGATGACAATTGATGAATTACACATGACTTGGGCATCATTCGAGAAGAAACCAGACGAGATTACAACCAACACCAGACTCTTGAAGATTTTGTGCCACAGAGCTGGAGACGGCGTCGCATCTCATACACGACGCCGTCACACTTCATCTAGTGACGGCGTCACGTATCTCATGACGGCGTCAGCCCGCACCGACTTAAAACGCAAATCTAGAAGATTCATTTTACGACGGCATCACAGCTAAAACGCAACGCCGTTGCGTCAATTTTCTTATATATACAAACCCGAATTTAGGGTTTTGAGGGTGTTACTTTAGAATAAAAATAGGGTACGAACCCTAGTCCGTTTAGCAGCTGTAGGAGACGATTATAGGGCCTAAACACCCTATTGAAAACTCTTCTAATTCATGTTTTAATCAAGTAAGGTTTACTTAATCATTTAATATGTCTATGTGTTGTTTGATTTATTGTTCGTGCTTTATTCTTAACATGCTCGGCTGAACTTATCATTGTGTTTATTTATGATTGTATGAAACCTAGAATGTAGATCTTAGTAATGTTGCCTCTTATGATGGATGTGTATGTTAGGTCTTAGAAAACCAGCTTTTGTCTGTATCGTTGTTGATATGTCTAGGGAATGTTATGTGTGTAGAAAGGATACCATCGGGTAACAGTCTTCATACTACCTTGCCCCCTAATATGGTTGATCCACTTTTAATGTATTTTACATGCACTTAGTAAACTCCCTATGGTTGTGTAATAGTCTTCATACTCCCTTTCATGTGTGTTGCTGCTAAAATGACATACTAAGTAGACGGACGGTTTGTGTAATTCGTTCATGCTATAGAAATAGTTAACACCATATCATTACTAGTGTTGACAAGGCACAACATTTGGAGATTCGAATATAGGATTAAATACATGATTAACTTAGACACAATCTTTTATCATATGTTATCACCAGTTTAGGTTTAGATTATTATTTAGTTAAATAGCTAAAACTAAACCACTCTCTCCGATATATGATTTTACCTACTGCCCTCATAAAATAATAAAAATCCAAAAAGAAATCTACCTTCACCCTTGAATTCTGTTAAACCGTGATCAAGCAGCCTCCATAACCTAATCCTCAAGTGAACGATAAACAACCCGATGGCTTGCCATAACTACACTACAACGATTAGGTGCGCTGCACTAGGGAGTTTGTAAAACTTCTTGTTGTAAAAGGTCCAAAACGAGAGTCAGCAACATCAAGTTTTTGGCTCCGCCGACTGGGGAATCGTTAGGTTTTGATCATAGTTTAACTTAGTTCTACTTGCTTGAATCCTTTCAAGTAAGAATTTAATTCCCATATATTAGCTTTCTTGTAGTCTATCTTTTCTTCGTGATTATTCATTTCGTAACCCATTCTCGTCAACCACTATGGGAGACGAGAATCCTATCTGTACTCTAGGAGACTACTCTAGACCAAGCCATGAGAGCTATAGGAATACCATCGAGCTCCCCGAAGGGAACAACGTGGTACCTCTTCCATGGACTTTGGTCCGAGGATCCAAACCAACACCTCAAGGATTTCTTTAAACTTGTGGACTCACTTGACCTTGATGGTGAAAATAGGGAAAGAACGCGCCTGCGTTTATTTCAATTTTCCCTTCGTGATCAAGCTAGCAATTGGCTTGAACGCCTTCCTAAAGGATCCATCAGCACATGGGAGGATCTTACCACTCGTTTCCTTGCTTAATTCTTTCCATTGGGAAGGACTGCAAAACTTCGTAACGATATCCTAATGTTCCAACAACATCATGGAGAATCTCTATCTAAAGCATGGACTCGTTTCAAGGACTTACTCCGAAAAGTCCCTCACCATGGAATTGATCTTTGGCTCCAAGTGCAAATATTTTACGATCGCATTGGTTACACCCTAAAACGGACCGTGGACTACACCGCTAGAGGCCGGCTAAGGAAACTGAGTGCAGAAAAAGCTTGGGCTACTATCGAAAGGGTAGCCCAATATGAGGATGAAGGATGGAATGATGCCTTCACCTCAAAAAAAGTGAGCTTTAATTACGAAAACCCCAACGTCGAGCAATTACTTAAAATCATGGAGTGTAAAGTCGATACACTTATAAAGGACGCAATCTCGTTAATGGGAAAAAGTAAAAGCGTATTCCGGTCAACAACCAACGAAATGTGTCAACCACCCACTGAGCTATCGCGATAAGAAGAATTTGAGCACATTGTGATGAACTTCATCTACGATCAAGAAGAAAGGATTAGACAACTCAAAAATTACATGCAAAACATTACAGATGAATTCATAGAATTTTCTTTAGAAGTCGCACTAAGACTAAAGGAAAGGATAAAGGAAAACGAAAGAAAACCTCGAAAGATCGATAAGATCACAAGGTATCCAGACATTGAGGATTTGGAACCCCTCAATGAATGTAAATTTTCAGAAACACTTACGAAAAAGGCATCCTTCCATACTCCCAAATCCATCTCACCTAAGTTACTTTGTGTCAAACAGGTCCGAACAATCTTCCTTAACCCACCTCTTATAAGGGAAAGTACCTTTGGCTTTAAGCCTGGTACAAGGAATAACTAAAACATCAAGTCCCGACATGATGCGGAAAATCCAGACCCACAAAGTACCCCATAAGTCTTCCCGCCATTTGAGGAATACACACCGCCCGTGACTTACTCGGAAGAAGTAGAAAAGACTTTAGGAACCCCGATAGAGATAGAACCTTTGAACGAAACAAAAATAGAGGAAGTAGGCTTGAATTGTAATCACAACACTCGTCTTAGTTCTAGGGAAGTTCCTACTTTTGATAAACCGAAGCCTCAACCACAACCCTTACCTAATTGTCCACCCTTATATGCAAGTCTAGAAACCAAAAGAGGCCTCAAACCACCCATCAAACCACATAGTTTGGATAGGTCTAGGATGAAGGTAGTAGATTATTTAACAACTCAAACATCGCCTTCACCTCACATGGAAAATTCCCATCCTAAGGGTGTGTATAGTTATTATAACCTAAGTATAGATGACCCTAAGAGACGTTATGGATTTAAACTGGGTTTATTAGGAAAAAGTGTATCCCTAGGTGTTGATATTTCAAATTAGGAGATGTTTGATGATGATTGGGGATTAGAATCTAAGGAAGTTTCTCCTCTAGGAGAAGAACTTATGTTTATATGTAGGCCCAAAAAGAAGTAGAGAAGTTAGGATTAAGGAAAACACACCATTTTGGGAGCAACGTAAATAAACAACCACGTATTTCCAAAATATTACGCTTTTCCCACCACAATGTTGTGGTACATTACTATCACCCACACTTGATCTCAAGTGTAGGGGAACCCTCCCTTTATCTGTTAAATAAGGGTAGAGTCAGGCTCGTAACTCGAACAAAAACAAGCGCTTCTTTGGAGGTAACCCAAGCACGTCTCATTTACCCAATATTTACTTTTATCGCATATTAGGAGTGTCTTGTGTGTTTTAATTCTTTATAGTTTGTTTTATTATGTTTGAACTATCTTGTAATCATGCTTTGTATTGTCTTTAACCTTGTCTTAATTTCAATCAAAGGTATTTTACAAACAAGAAGTGTAGGGGAATTTATCCGGCTTTTGAGCCAAATTCAAATATGTTAAATGAATTGTTTAGATTAATTCGCATCAGTATCGAGTCATATGATTAAATCATCAAATCTCAGGATTTGTACGGCCAATTACACAGGAACTAACGTACGGAATCAAGTGTAGGAAATTTTTCATCAAAAACAAAAATTTCGTTTTCACATACGGTGGAGACGGCATCACGATTAACACGCGACGTCGTCACCATGACACCTGCGACGGGGTCACAAAAACCCCGACGACGTCAAACGCCCAAGTCCAGAAAACTTAAAAGTTTTTAATTAGAAAATAAAACTTGCGCAACGTTTAATATATGTATCCTTCTGTATAAACCTGCTAAACCTGATTAGATTAACGATTCTTTCATCCTATCTATCAAGTCAAAGCCTAATACATATTAGTAAATATTAAATCGCAACATTTTATTCTTGGTAATATGTTTTTCTTTGTCTTTGATTACAGTTATCTTGATGAAGAAGAAACTTGAATTCTTAGAAGTTTTCCATCAGATGATTCTCGAAGGATGATC
The DNA here is from genome assembly GCA_026074375.1 of Tanacetum coccineum. Taxonomy (NCBI): domain Eukaryota; kingdom Viridiplantae; phylum Streptophyta; class Magnoliopsida; order Asterales; family Asteraceae; genus Tanacetum; species Tanacetum coccineum. The sequence continues at coordinate 67,264 of BQNB010009076.1, forward strand.
TAACCAGTTATCGCATGGTTCTTCTCCATTATTGAGTAAACCATGAGAGTACTAGTTTCTTTTACTTATTTTCTTTTCACTTTATCTGTTTTAACGGGTACTTCCAGAGAACATTGGGGACAATATTCAAAATAAGTGTAGGGGAAATAAGCCTTAGAAACTATTTCTTCATTTGTCATTTGCTTTGTTCTTAAAAAGATGGGTAATATATCAAACCATAGCATAAAAGGGTGATTTTTACCAAATTTTTTTTTTTAACACATACCAATGAAAACCGAGTGTTATTAGCGTCCCATGGATAGGAATTCATATGACTTGCATAATAACCCTTAAAATTCCACCCCAAAAATGTGAGGTTCGCCCTTAGATCTTTAGGAATTCGGGTACCTATCATCGGTAACCCAAGATGATTTTATCTTTACCCGGTTCGAGTTAAGGAGTGAGCAGTTACATGTGTCCTATTTCCGTCTTATGATTGTGACATATGTGGTCTTTCGTCGCCCTTATCTGGAAATTCAGTAATTAAGTAAAATTCATATGAGTGTACCAGTAGTATATTAAATTCTAGAACTTATTTTAGTGATGCATCCCGAGACCGCATATTAAGTATTAGGATTTGTTTGATAAGAGACATTAGGAATAACCCATGTTTTAAACTTGTAATTATTATGATGGTCACACCGATTATATAACTATCCCACACCCTTGCCATGCACTCACTTTTAGTGCAGGATACTGATTGGTCCAAACTACACCTTAAAATATATATAATATATAATAAAATATAAAATATATATAGTAAGAATAGTCTAAAAGCAGAATCAATAAAACCGAGAAGTAGTATAGAATGTTCCCGGGTCGTTTATCCCCAACGAGGCTGTGCTGGAAAATCGATACAGTCGGAAGATTTGAGTTGGAAGGAGAGAAATGATTTGAGAGTGCAGGAAGTTAAATTAAGCAATAACAAATAAAAACGTTTAAGAAAATCCTAAAAATTATGAAATTAAGCTAGAAAACGAGAGCACGAATCCCGAACAAAGGGGCTAAAACCTAAAAACTTCAAAATTAACCTTACGGAGAAATTTTCACTTCTAAACTACTCTAGGGGACAAATAACGAAGAATGCAAAAGACTAGACTAAAAACGGAGGTCGTTTGACCCAAAAACGAGTCAAGACAAGAAACCGCACCCGGACCCGTTCTTTAAAAAGCAAAAAGCTACAAAAATGCCCCTACGAGAATTTTTGTATTTTTCCTACAAACTATATGACTAAATAAAATTTTCTAAAAAAGAAAAATATTTTTTTTTGATAATTTTTGTATTTTTTATGAATTTTTTTAAACTTTTAACTAAATTAAATTATAAAAAATACTAAACTATTTAAAAAAAATCTGAAAAAATTACTAAAATTACTTTATACCAAAACCTACCTAAGAAAATGGAGAAACCCGAATTGCATCTTATAAATAAGCTCCAAATAAGCTCAAACGAGCTTATAACCAAAAGGGCAAAACTCCCTTATATATTCAAGTGCCCAAGGGTCTTACAGAAAAGACCCAAGGGCACAGCGGTAAGGAAGTTATAAAAGGGGTGTATTGAGGGTGAGACCCGGGTTCGAGTCTTGCTCACCCGGGTTTCCCCTTATCTCCCTTTTTTTTGAGAAACTTTTTACACAAACTTGTTAAGCTCCTTGAGCTTAACAATTTTTAATATAAGCAACCTACTATTTGAGATAGGTTATAAATGAAGTCTGGAAAACGGGCTTAAAAGTGGCAGACTTAACTTTTTCACTATCCCTAAAAATGTTAATAAGCTAATAAATCCAAATAAGCTTTGACTAAACTAATTAAGCTAAGAATGGCTTAAGGCCAACATCATAAGCACAAGTGAAAAGCTTAAAGTCAAAAATAAGCAAAGAGAAAAATGAAATAAGCCAAAGTGCTTATAACTGTTTTGAAAATAGTTGGGACAGCTTTTGGGGCTTAAATTTAAGCCCCTTAAGCTGTTTTTAAGGACAAGTGGGGCCCACAGCTCTGTTGAGTTGCCAATAAGCTTAAAAAAGCCCTACTTACTTTTTGCTTTGGAACACAAATGAGCCCTCAAATAAGCAAGAAAAGTAAGCAAAAGAGGAGGGCAGACTTAACCTTTTTATACTAAGGCAAAAAGGCAATGCTGTCAAGCTTAAAGGGCAAATAAGCTAAGCACAAAGCAAGCAAAGTTAAAAACAGAACTACATTAATGGCTAATAAGCAAATATAGGACAAAATAAGCAACAGAAAAGCAAAATTAAGCAAATAAGCTCTTAAGCCAAATCTAACTGAAAAACAGTCTGAGATGGCTATTTTGAGCTTAAAAATAAGCCACCAAACAAACGGCTAAGAACTTATAAGCTAGAAAAAGTAAAAGAGGACATAGAACTCTTTAAGAAAAAGCAATCTAAACTTGTTTTGGACAAAAAATAAGCAATGTAAAAGACTACTAAAAATGACTATGACAGACAGAATGCTAAAATTTACACAAGGCACAATTAACTTTTCTTTTTGGCTTTTCAAGAACAATAAGAAAATGACATGGGAAAATAAGCAATCATAGATACAAAAGCACACAAATTAAGCAATTAAGAACAAAAGACAACAATTAAAATCTACTGAATAAGCCAGAAACTGGCTTATTAAATCTCAGCACCAGGGCACTTTTTGAGCTAAACAGCCCAAAGGGGCACCTTTGTGCTTATTTTTAAGCCACTAGACAGCAACTTATGGAGAAATGGATTACAAACTCTTAAAACTTAACCTATAAGCTACATTAATCAACAAATCAAAAACAGTTTGAAATAAAATGGACCCAAGAAAAAGCTTAGTGAAACCTGTTGGTTGCACTCAGCATACAATTTTTTTGGTTTTTCTTCAAGGGCAAATGGCTATTTGCAGCTTTGAAATAGGCTAGAAAATACATTTAACACTTACACCTTACTTGTTCTTATTGCATTATAACATCACAATAAAAGGAAAAACAAGACCTTAAGTAGACTTTTAAACAACAATTAAGGATATACAATTTTAAAGGAATTCAAACCCACAGATTTACATAACTTGCAGAAAATACTTAAAACCATTTTTTAACTTAAGATATTTTATAAAAACTGAGTAATTCTACTTAAGGGAGCTAGGCAAAGTAGGATTAGTGACCCATAGGGAGTTTACACTCATTTTGACCCAATTCAGCTACTACCCCAAACACCCCTTTAAAGCTTTAAACTGAATTTAACACCAACTTAGGATGAAATAGGTTACAACAGATATAGCAATGGGTAAGTAGAGATCAAATAAGCAAACACAAACAAAAATTAAGCACTATAAGTATTACAATAAGCTATGAACAGTAGATATGCAGAAGATGGCAAAGTTAAAACTTACTAAGGTCCTGAGCTTTTATCAAGAGTTTAACAACCAAATCAGCTTGTCCACCACCCTATGGCTTACCAATAATCTCTAAACCCAATAAGCCATCCATTTTAGCTTATAATCCAAAGCAAGCTAGCACTGAACAACTTCTCACACAAATTTTGATTTATAAAAGTAAAAGATAATTTAAAGACAGTTATTTGAGAAACTGAAATTTTATTAACATTGAGAAGGTTACATGGCTGTTAAGTTTAACATGACATCATTTAAAAAAAACATAAATAAGGACATTTTAAAAAGGTAAAATTACAACTCCAACTAAAAAAAAACTCTCTGTTCATTTTCTTTCTTCTTTCTTTTATAGCTGCCAAGTCTTTAAGGCTTTGTGCTAGTTGTGTTTCTTCTGTGAGAGCCAACAAATAACCAATCTTGACCCTTAATCCTGCCTTGGAGCCCGAGTTTGCTTGATCCTGCCCATTCACTGCCCAAATCGTAGGTATGGATTGCCAACATGGCATAAAGGGGTTTAGTGAAGAGGGGGTGATGGTTTGATCCCTTGTGTAAGTATGTGAGGCTGAGTGTTATGGGGAGAGGGAAAAGGTGAGGAAGGAGAAGACCCCGTGACAAAGTTTTTGGGAGTTGTGGTAATGGCGGTAAATTTTGGTTTATGTCTGGGTAATTGGGTTAGGGTTGATGTTTGAAAAGGATTTGTGGGTAAAGGGTAAAAGTTGTAAGTGTTTTAGGGTTAGAGTTTTGGTTTTCACATGATTGGCCCCTCAAGTGATATAGGTTGTTGCACCACACGTCCTTGTGTGGTACAAGTTTAAGGACTTGGCAGGATAAGCCCTCCAAGTCATATATATTAATGACATAGGAGGTCCTTGTGGTAATACAACTTGAGAGGTTTGGCAGTTCAGCCCCCTCAAGTTATATTTCAATAGAATTGCAACTTCAGTCCTTGTAGTTTTTCACCATGATATACAACTTTTTGGGGGGGAATGGCAATTTGGTCCCTCAAGTGTATTTCTTTTCTTTGTGACTTTGTCGGGTTTGGACTTTCCTCGATGACCTTTTTTGACTCCTAGACTTTTGACTTTCAGCTCTTTTTTCATTTCCTGCTGTTTTGTTCCGATTTGGCTTTGTTTTTCGTTCTTTTGTGTGATATCCGTTTCCTGCATAATACAAAATGCAAAACAAACATATATTTGGCAGTTTTTTTTCTGTTTTTAGTCATTATAAGTCCGTTTTTTTAATGGAAAAGTAAGTGTAATTAAGCACATACCAAATCCCTCATACAAAGGTATTGCCGTGGTCCTCACGCAAATGTTTATGAAATAAACTTTATGAAAACTAGAAACTCAATCCCCCTCGACTAATAACCCAAAAAGTAGTTAAGCTCGTCAAGGGAAACTAAAGAATCAAAAGCTTCGACAGAGTACCCATTTTCACATTTTTTATCTATACACACATCCTAATATTTTTTTGGATTTCCTTTTTCTTTCTCGACCTTACTGTTTGATCTTCCTTTAATGTATCAACATTGGGATCAAAAATGAGAAACGCCCATAGAAAAATTACGGATGTCCTGACAGGATGAAATTCATCGTCCTTGGATTTTTTCACAAGTTCCAAACCAATCAATTAAACAAGATCATTTGTCAAAATAAGTCTAAATCGAGAAAGCACTCATACTTATGACTTGTGAACTTTTAACTCCCAACATGGATATATGATTTAAATGTGTGTACTCATTTCAACTCAACCATAGATCAACTTATTTCCATAGTCGTAATTCAAGATGAATCATGACTCAAAGCAACAACTTATTAGGTCCTTGTAACTTGATTTTAAAGAACGAAATTTTAACTGTAGAACTTTTTGCAATATCTTCATCATTATAATCATAAGTTCTTAAAGCTAGGAATGCGTTGCTTAGTTTGAACACCTACCTAGTCCTCGCTCCCTATAGAATATTCACAACCAACGACCGAATTTCTTAGTTTGAAAAACCCACCCTGTTTGCTAGCGTATGTGAGAATCACATCAACACCTTCTTCCTAAAATGGCTAAGATAGGTGTCAAGTTATGAAACCTACCTAGACCTTCGGGCTCTGGTGAGAATATCACAACACACCAAATCCTAGAAGTAAAGATGTCTTAGTTTGAACCCCCACCTCGTGGTTAGCGGATTTGGGAATATCCACAGACACAATCTTTTAACTTGTTCCTATAATCAAAATGTATGCTTCATTGGCATAATTTCGTATTCATACAGCATGTTTTGCATTCATATTTCATATCATGCTTCTTTGGCAATTTTAACTTTCAATACTAAGACAGGAAAATCATGCTTTAAAGAATCAGTTACAAATTTGAACTTTTTCTAAAAACATTGATTTACTTAGTTAAATGGAAATGAGCACGTATAATAAGGTGGATTAGAAGCTAATGGAGAAAAACCACAAGTTACTCATATACGTTTTAGAAGACTCTTGCTCAGCACATAAACTAATATTTAACTCAAATCCACTTATTGTTCTTCACATTATTAAAATTCGAATGATAGAATTCGTAGAAAGCTTAGCCTACAAGCGGTAAGTTAGGACCTAGCTAGGTCTCAACAAACGCCCGAGACGAGTCAAAAATTATTCGCATTCTAACCCCATGTAATGAAGAGTCAAAACTTTGACAAACACTTAATTTAATATTTGAAAATTTTTAAAATTTTTCAAATTTTTATTTGGTTTTTTGCAAAAATTTGGTGGTAAAAACGATTAACGTGATACAACAACGGCTGCTAGTTAAAATCAAATCGAAAGATGCCCCCTATACTAAACTAAACATCAGTCCTCGATGTTTCAAAGGGGTTCCTACGCAAATCTAAGGCCGTTTATAAAGTGTGCCAAAAGATAAAACGTTAGTCGATTAGATTTGGATACTGGATTCCCAAAATGAAGCTGAGGATGTGAAGCTCGAGTGAATGATAAAACCGAGAGTCTTCACAATCCGGGAAATCCTGGACAATAAACCACAAAACATACAAACACGAATAATGAAAGAAGCGACCCTCATCACAACACAAAACACTTATTAGCATAAAAAAAAGAACACAGACTGGATAAGCATGGGTTGCCACCCACGAAGCGCCTTGTTTTTGTTAACCGAGTCACAAGCTCGACTCGACCCCAAATTCATTGGTCCATGGGGGAGCAAGTGGAAGGTAAATTTCAACAATCGGACTTTCATTCAGTGGTTTGGATAAACAATAATTTCATAAGTTTCCACCGATTAGATACATCCGGCATAAAAGAATAGATCAATGGAAATGCCGGGTCAAATATGGTATCCTTCATTCCTGGTGGAGAGAAGAAATGGAGGGACCCAACAGGATACGTGAGAAAAAGGCAAGAAAGATCTACAACATAAGACGAAGAGAGAAGATTGGTTATCCTCTAATTTACATATTATTCATAATAGTTGTATACACATACTTACGAATCCTAGGTCAATAGAAGTCAAAAATCTCCCAGATCGGGCTCAATCTTAAATTTGAAACATTCAAGATCCGGATAGGCATGATGTGAGTGAGTTCATCGGCGACACACCTCATGAATTAAAGTCACTCCTATCGGCAGAGGAAACTGATCATGTCGAAAGATCAAAGATAAATGAATCAAATTTAGAAAAATCAACATGAGTATGTACTGGTCCACTACTCCTCTTCTCTTTATAAATGATCGTTATCAACGTAGAAAAGCTTTATAAACAGGAAGAGAATAACTCAGAATGAGTTAGTAGGACTGGCCACTTTACTAATCTCTTCTAGATTAAAGCAAATAAGTTTTCAGATTCGGGAATAAGAATAATCAAAGGTGTTAGACTCCTCCAAGAAAAAGATTTAGGAAATGTGGAGTAGAAAACCCCCCCCCCCCATTGATCACAACTTTCGTAAATGGAGTGGATTATCTCTTAAATGTCATTGACTTAGCAATAAGAAGATTGACATTCATCAATTTTCAACGAAGGGTATTGTCTTTGATTTTAAAAAATATCCATCATCAAATCCTTCCAACTTCCGGACAACAATTCTCCGACCACGCTCTAAGCAGGACGACCTCAACATCGGTGAGGTTATGCATCGACATAAAAAATCGATATCGACACTGTAGGAGAATCAACATCACATCGAAGAATTATCATCGTCAGAATTGACAACAATCTCAGAATGTTCATTGAGAGCATTAAGAGGGGTGGTATTTTCACAAAGAGGCACATCACACATTTTGTCGGGAATACCCTCGGACTCACTTGGGATTGGGACAAGGTCCTCAACACTAGACTTTATTACTTCGTCCGATTCCGTTGCCGGAACAGTGTCGAGATGCTCGTCCCCCATACTTAGAGAGTTATCGGGTTCCTTGATTGGTAAAACGGGTGTGATTGCAATGGTGTCGTCTTCGTCATCATCATAGCAAATGGGAATCTTCCAATATCGATCTTTAGCCGCTTGCTCTTCCGCAATTCGCTTTTCTTCTTCCTTCTTTTGTATAACTTGACCAACCAAATCACGTAAGGTTGTCATTTGTTCCATAAGCTTATTTTGAGAATTGAGAAGGTCATTTTGAGAATTGAAGATTGGATGATTGACGGTATATTGCGGGGGTTGAAATTGGTCAAAACCGACAGAATTAGGATCATAGCAAGAATTTTGCTCATGATAATAGTCTTCATTCATCGGTTGACACTGAAAAGTTTCATGAGGACCCCCGCAATTTTCACAACAAAGATATTGTTGTGGAAAACTCGGTGAAGTTTGTGGAAAATAATCAAAGTTTTGATTGAAACACGGGTCCTGATTGTAGACAAACGGGACTTGAGGTGGACAATCGTAACCGTAATGAGAATCGTTCCCACATATCTCACAAGAGTATGGTACGTATTGGGGTTGTGGAGGATGGTTTGCAACACTTGGAGAATCGTTAGAAGAGTACGGAGTTGAAAAATTGATTGGTGTTCCATTTCCAACAGTACAATAAAAACAAACTCCATTGTATTCATTACAACCACATTGTTGGCATGTACCAAAAAGTTTTTGTTGTTGCAAACTTTGCAAATTTTGTAGGATCTCATTAAGGTCTTGATTATAGCATGGTTCCGGATTAGTGATAATCGGAATTTGCGTTGGACAATTATAGCCAATATGAGCACCTTTCCCACAAGACTTACAAGTGCATTGATCCGTCAAAACTACACCTTAAAATATATATAATATAATAAAATATAAAATATATATAGTAAGGATAGTCTAAAAGCAGAATCAATAAAACCGAGAAGTAGTATAGGCTCTCGAGGAGCATTAACAACGTTGGTATTGTCGTCGGATGACCCGGAAGTATCTTGAAGGTTTTGAAAATTCATTTTCAACACAATATGTAAACAAATCTTCCTTAAATTTCTTTCGTAAAAGAGCGCATCCTTGACAATACGGACCATCAACCGGGGTTCCACACCTTGCACAATTTCGAGGGGGTTTAGGAACAAGAATCTTGTCTTCAAGACCCTTTTTTGAACAACAAAAGTCTGCAGTGTACAAAACTCCACAAGTCGAGCATTCTTTAATCGCGTAAATCGGATTCAAACGATAATCGAATGACGTCATAAGAATTAAACATAAAGATGGATAAGAAAAGAATTAAATGATACGAAGAAAAAGAAGATTATTTTTGGTTTTTCGAATTTTTTAAACAACATATTTTACAAACGGACAAAACGAGATAAGACAACTTAAACCTGATAATCAGCAAGCCTCACGGTAGCTCTTCGAAAGAAAAACTCACAAAGGAGCGGAGGAGAGGGATAGCGCGAAGCTTATTTCTCCTTTCGGGTCGTAGTTCGTTGGAACAACCCTCCTTATACCCCTCTTATAGTTTGTTTAACTTTCAAATGTGAGCCGTACCTCGCAAGTGACACAAAAGGCAAGTTTTTAAATCTTTTGTTCGAGTTGGGAACCAACAAGTTCACCGGAATTTATTATGATAATACCTCAATTGAGAATATTATATTTTGGTATTTTTACCAATTTGTGAATTTTATTTTTATGGACAATGTTTTTATATTTTTGGTTTTTCTTTTGCTTTTATATGATAATTATACTAATAAAAGAAAATGAAAAATATTTTTGTATTTTTTATGTTTTTATAAAAATAGAAGAAAATATTCACAAATTCAAACACAAATTGTCAAACGTAACGATAATCGTTTTCACAGCCTCCCCGGCAACGGCGCCAAAAATTGATTCGGACTAGATATACATATAAATACGTATAACTAATGAAAATACAATTATACTTATAGTACAAGAATTCCAAAGGACTTAAAACCACACTCTTAACCAAAGTGCAATTTAAAAATCCCCCGGGTCGTTTCCCAACGAGGCGTGATTAAGGATTCGGTTCAATTCGCGATTCAGAAATTGAATGGAAAGGAAATAGGGATAGAATTCACTAACTACGGATTACAAAGCTAAAAATATTAAAAGAAAAACTAAAAACGAGGGGATTATAACTTAAAACTAAGGTAAAAACAATTCTAGCTTAAAAACGCAAAACCGGGCACGAAACCTGGTTCTAAAAAGCTAAATTAATAAATTTTAACCCTAAAATTAATTTTATTTTATTTTTTTGGTTTTTTCAAGGCTTTTTATGACCTAAAAGAAAGTTTAAAGAAAACTAGATTAAAAACGAATACAATTAAGACCTAAAACGAAGAAAACGAGACTCGGGATTGAAATCCCGTGCTTTAAAAATCAAATTATTGCAAATTAAGTCCTACGGATTTCAAATTATTTTTCCTAAGAAGAATACTGAAAAAGAAAATTTTCTAAAAAAGAAAAAATATTTTTTTGATTTTTATTTTAATTATTATGATTTAAAAACTAATTTAACTAAACTAAATTATTAAAAATAGTAAACTTTGAAACTAAAATTCGGGAAAATTTCTAAAAGTAGTTCGAACAAAGCAGAATCTAAGAAAAATGCAAAACTGAAACCTAGCTTATCTAATAAGCCAGGATAAATCTAATAAGCTAAATAAGCTAGAAACCTAACTAGTTGATAAAAGAATAACTTGTGAATGCTATGTCGAGAAAGACCCAAGGGCGCGACTGGTTTGTGTGTGAGGGGTAAAAGGTTTGGGGGTTGATTGACCCGGGTTCGAGTCTAGGCTCACCTGGGTCTCCCCTCGAACCTTTTTATTTTTATTTTTAAAAACTGATTATCAAAACTTGTTCAGCTTATTGAGATAAGCATTTTTCATAACTAGCACTTTTTCTGAATCAGCCTAAATAAGCTGGAAAATTAGCTTAAAAATGACAGACCTTACTAAAACACTTAACTATTTTCTCTTTGGCTTTTTCACTTAATAAGCTGATTTTATGAACTAAAAAGCAAATCTAATGAGCTATTCTATCTAACTAATAACTAATAAACTAAATTAAGCTAAGAATTTAAGAGAATAAGCCAGAAATAGCAATGAGCTATTCTGACTTACACAGACTCACACAGGCCCCAACTAGCACTTTTGAACTAAGAAATAAGCTACCAAATAAGCTTCTAAAAGAAAAAGGGCTCTTTCTCAGTTAAATTTGACCTATAAGCTATCTAAATCCACTTCTAAAAAGTATTTTGGAAAAGATTTAGACTAGTACAATTTCACTTGAAAATGCAACTTACCCTTTTTGGCTTTTTTGAATTTTTGACAGATTTGATAACCAAAATTTCAGGCCTATTTAAGCTATTCTAAAAAGCTAAAAATTGAAAACAACAGTTAACAGATCTCATTTAGCTTATAAACTACAAGTCTTCTAAATTTTAAAACCTAATTTACTTTCTAACTAGCTTAAATTTTAGAAAAAAAAGGTGACCTTGAGCTTCTTAAGTCTGTTAACACAGACTTGAAATGGACAGAAATTTCACCTTTGACTCAATGAGAGTCAAAGGTCTAAAACCCTTGATCTTGACACACAAATGGAGTGCAAATTTGACACTAATAAGCCACAAACAATTGGCTTATTCAACTGAGCTTATGAGACAGAAATTTCACCACAGATTCAAGCTTACAATTCACAAACCTAAAATCTACTAAATTTAACTTTTAAAACTAAATTTCTTATTCCTAATTACTAACTATGACTAATCAAATCTACCCTTAAAACCTGAACCCATAACTTTCACACAATGACCCATTTTCAAACTGAACCAAACACCTTTAACTATAAGTGTATTTTGATTGATTACTTGATTTTTTAAAGAACAAACCCTTAAGACCAGATTATGAATAGCTTATATCAAACCTAATAAGCAACTAGCAACCACAAATAAGCACTTAATAAGCCAATACAAGAATAAGCAGTTTAAAGGCAGATTTGGACAGTTTTTCCTTAAAACTTAACTAAATGAACTAGAAACTTTAAAACTAAGCCTAATAAAAGATAATACATACAAATAAGTAATAATAAGCTAGAATAAGCTCTGCTATAGTACCCTAGAAAGAAAATTGGAGAATTAAGCTTATAAAGGTCTTTCGTATTTTGCAAGTGTTGTAAGCTTTCACAAGCTTATAAACCATCCTATGTGCTTACCAATAAGCTCTAAACCAAAGGGCCATCCATAATTAACCCTGCTCCTTTCTGAAAGCTTGATGATCTTTGACTTTTTGTTATATTTATTTGGTGATTTTGGAATGAATAAAGAATTAAAACAACAACAAACTATAAAGTCTGCATTGTCCTAGTTACTAGCAGCTTAAGAGAGCTTTTAAGAGCCTTTTTGGAACAGAGTTAACAAGTATAAAACATGGACTTAGAAAATAGAATTTTAACTTAGAAACTTCAACTTTCATTAACTTAACAAAACAGTTACAAGACTTCAATTTTTAAAAGACAATAAAAATAACTTAACTACATAAGCTGCTAAAGTAAAAACTGAATGCCCTAAGGCTTACATGAGATGCCTATTTATACTAATTATCTAGGTTTACTCTATGTCTTCTTGTGTGCTTTCTTTGTGAGGAGAAACTGAGGATTTTTTTCTTTTGTGAGAGTGATCCATAAGGTCTTCAAAAGCAAATCCCAGCCCTTAAAAATCACTTGTGCTTCTTTTGTTTGATCTCAGCCATCGAAATTGCCATAATCTTGAAAATTGGTGAAGATTGCCAGCTTGGCAATTGGGATTTGTGACTGGGATTAAGGGTTAATCCCTTGTGGTTAATAGTTGCAGGGTATAAGGAGAAAACACAGGGTAAAAACTGGTATATGGGGAGAATACATCAATGGCGGGAAAAAGGGTTGAGGGTACTGTTATTGGTTTGAACTTTGGGGTTTTGACACTTTCACCCCCTGAAAGTGTTGTAGCATATTGCATGAATCGTCCTTGGTGAAGTTCACCGTTAGTCCCTGGGATTGCATCGTTAGTCCAGGGACTAACGAAGGTATTGTAAAAGGGCTAATCGGGTTGTTTGTTTTTGGGCCTGCCATGGTAACAGACTTGGGCTTGTTTTTATTTTGGATTTTTATTGGACTAGGACATTAATAAGCTTTTTAGCTTATCCATCTTGGGCTGACCCGGCCCAATTTATTGGGCCTGGGTTGGTCTTCTCGAACCGGACTCGGTCTCGGTTTCGACTTTCACGGTTGACTTTGACTGGCTTTGACTTTGACTTTGACTTTTTGCTCACGGTTGACTTTGTCTTTTCACGCTCTTTCCAATCTCGTGCTCAGTTTTGTTCTTTTGACTTCAGATTGTGTCTTTTTCTTTGATATCCGTTTCCTACACAATATAAATGAAAACATACAAATACAAGGTATTTTTGGTACGTTTTTGGTCATTTAAGTCCGGTTTTGAATGAAAATGGTATGTGTAATTAAGCACATACCAAAATCCCCTATACTAGGTATTGCCGTGTCCTCACGCAATGTTATGAAGTGTAAGCTTAGAAAACCAAATATTTTAACCCCTTAAACTCATAACTTCATAAAGTACAAGAATTTGTTAAAAAGGGTTAGAATGTCTAGGTTAAGAAACTCCTCGTTTTTATCATTGCTATATATGCCTTAAACATCCTTTAAGCTCGAAACACGTGTTTGACTTTCATTGTGAATTCACAACTTTTGGGGTCACGGAATAAGAAACACTTAATTTCTAGTGTTCATCAAGAAAAGATACATTCATCGTCCCCGATTTTTCACTAGCCCCCAAACTAAGCTCAAAAACGAAATCATAGTTCGATACAAGTTGTAATGCTAACACTCCTCATACGTATAACTTGTTCCAACTTTTCCTCCTGACAATTATTATGATTAAGGTGAGTGTGCTCATTCAGATTTCGACCATCCATCAACATTTTAAGAAAATTGAAGTTTTTCTAAACGTTCCACCTGAGAAGGCGGGATCATCCCATGTAGCGACTTTCGTCTCGGCACATCCCAACCTTTCGGCTAAGTTACCAGGCTTTTGACACCCCACAGAGACTAGTATCGGGACTCACGGACCTTTGGTTTTAGAAACCCTCGGATTTCCCGCATAAATAGAAAAGCTACAACTAAAACAAATCAGTCTAAGTTCAAAAACATATTTAAATTTAGAAAAAAAGAAGTTTTAACATATTTATTCATTCACCTTTATGTAACATTAAACTTAGCAGATCCTTGACCTTTTTGAAGGCTGCAACATCGGTTGTGAGCCGGCAAGATGCAGCAAACTTTTATCAGTCTCGGATTTTTATTCATACAATGGGCCTTCTTTTGAAGACAACTTTTTTTTTAACTTATATATTTACGCAGCATATAGAAAAAATTCCTTTTTTGGAAAATTTAAGTATATAGCTGAACTAAGACTGAATAAATCAATGCTATTGATTGATAAAGCTTAAAATTCAAAAGCTGTTGATTTAACTGGACTTTTAAAGATAAACTTAATTTGTCTAGTTTCTGAAAAGAGCACTTATTATTAGGCATGTTAGGAGCTTCGGGGAGAAAAAGCCACAAGTTACGTGTATGAGCCTTTAGGATTTCCAAATAATCCTTGCTTAGCATTCCAACTTATAACCAACTTCTATCATTTTTTGTTCTTCGCAAATTTAAAATCCTTAATAAAAGGATCCGCGAATGCTTAGCCTAATGAATTTTCATTCTTTAAATGGCTAAGGGGACAAGCTAGGGCTCAACACGCCCGGTCGGGTCAAAATTGTACACTTATTCTACCCATCAGAAAGACAAACATTGGTGTTTAAATCACAATTTTACCTCAAAATTTTTAAATTTTGGCACAAATTGGCACATATAGTGATAAAAACGGGTTGCGTGGGAACAAGACACAAAATGCAAGATCTTATCAAGATCACCCCCCTATACTAGAATCGAACATTGTCCTCAATGTTTTGAAGGGTGCCAACATCAACCTAAACTGTTTATGAATTAAGTTAAGATTAAACGTTAGTTAATAAGATGGATATCGAGATTCCCAAATGAAGCTGAGGATGTGAGACTCGAGATAAAGCACAAGCACGAGAGTCATCACAATCTGGGACAATCCTGTACAAAAACACAAGCATAAAACAACACGAAAATGGAAGAGGCAAAACTCCTCACGTCACACAATTAGAAGAAAATAGAAATAAGAAGAAAGATAAGCATGAGGTGCCTCCCACGAAGCGCTTGTTTAAGGTCGCTATGCTTGACCCGTCCCCGAATTCATTGGTCCTTGGGGAAAGTTTGGAGATCCGGGACAACCATCGGCGGTATGTCCTCTCCAAAGTAGTGCTTAATACGATGACCATTCACTTTGAAGTTTGGCCCGGAGTTTTGGGATAACTCGACGGTGCCGTACGGGAAAACTTGTGTGATAGTGAATGGTCCTGACCAGCGGGTTTTAAGCTTTCCTGAGAAAATCTTTAATCTAGAGTTAAAGAGGAGGACTCGATCTCGAGGTTGAAAAACGGCGGTTCTTGATCTTAGTGTAGTGAATCCTCTTTGTTTTTCTTTATGATCAAAGAGTTTCATAAGCTTCATCACGGGAGCTCATTAAGTTCTTCAGCTGAACTTGCTTGGTACCGCGGTTTTTAGGTCAAAGTTTGTATGCTTTAAGGCCCAGTAGGCCTTGTGTTCTAACTCAATTGGCAGATGGCAAGCTTTTCCGTAAACCAGCTTATATGGAGTACACCCAATGGGTGTTTTGTAAGCGGTGCGGAAAGCCCATAAAGCATCATCGAGCTTATCTGACCAAGAGGTACGGTTCTTCTATTGACCTCTCATTGATCCTCTTCAAGCCCCGATTGGAAAACTCGACTTGTCACTTGTTTGTGGATGGTATGCAGTGAAAGTCGATGGGTTACTACATATTTAAGCATCACCTGGCCCAAATTGTCATTAGAAAAATGAGTGCCTCGGTCACTGATAATTGCTCGGGGAGTTCCGAATCGGGCAAAAAGAGCTTTCAAAAATCTTACTACAACCCTAGCATCATTGGTGGGTAGCGCTTTCGCTTCAACCCATTTTGAAAGGTAATCAACTGCTACAAGGATGTATTTGTTGCCTTTGGATGATGGGAATGGCCCCATAAAGTCAATGCCCCAGACGTCAAAGATTTCACAAACTTGGATGGAATTTTGTGGCATCTCATCCCGTTGTGAAATTTTTCCTTGACGCTGGCATGAGTTGCAGCTTTTAACCAACTCATGGGCACCGACAAGTTCACCGGAATTTATTATGATAATACCTCAATTGAGAATATTATATTTTGGTATTTTTACCAATTTGTGAATTTTATTTCTTTTTATATATATATTTTTTTTTTGGTTTTTCTTTTGCTTTTATATGATAATTATACTAATAAAAGAAAATGAAAAATATTTTTGTATTTTTTATGTTTTTATAAAAATAGAAGAAAATATTCACAAATTCAAACACAAATTGTCAAACGTAACGATAATCGTTTTCACAGCCTCCCCGGCAACGGCGCCAAAAATTGATTGCTGCTAAACTACACCTTAAAATATATATAATATATAATAAAATATAAAATATATATAGTAAGAATAGTCTAGAAACAAAATCAATAAAACCGAGAAGTAGTATAGAATGTTCCCGGGTCGTTAATCCCCAACGAGGCTGTGCTGGAAAATCGATACAGTCGGAAGATTGGAGTTTGAATGAGAGAAATGCTTTGAGAGTGTGGAAAGCTAAGTTAAACAATAACAAATAAAAACGATTAAGAAAAACCTAAAAATTATGAAATTAAGCTGAAAAACGAGAGCACGAATCCCGAACAAAAGGGTCAAAAACCTAAAATCTTCAAAATTAACCCTACGAAGAAATTTTTACTTCTAAACTACTCTAGGGGACTAATAACGAAGAATGAAAAAGACTAGACTGAAAACGGAGGTCGTTTGACCCAAAAACGAGTCAAGACAAAAACCGCACCCGAGCCCCGTTCTTTAAAAATCAAAAAGTTACAAAAATGACCCTACGAAAGTTTTTGTATTTTTCCTACAAACTATATGATTAAAGAAAATTTTCTAAAAAAGAAAAATATTTTTTTGATAATTTTTATATTTTTTATGAATTTTTAAAACTTATAACGAAATTAAATTATAAAAAATACTAAACTACTTTTAAAAATTCTGAAAATTTTACCTAAAATACTAGACACTAAATACTACCTACGAAAAATAAGAAACTAAAACTTGGCTTATAAATAAGCCCGAAAATAAGCTGTAAACAGCTTATGGCTTATAAGGCTAAAATGCCCTTAAATAGCTAACCACTTGGGACTTTAATGAAAAAGTCCCAAGGGCGCAGCGGTAAGTCTTGTGTTATAAAAGGGAGGTGTACGAGGGTAGAGGCCCGGGTTCGAGTCTTGCTCACCCGGGTCACCCCTTGTCTCCTCTCTTTTTTTTATGAAAAACTTTGTGAACAAAACTTGTTAAGCTCCTTGAGCTTAACAATTTTCAAAACTACAACTTTTTGTAAAAGCTTATAAATAAGCTGAAAATGAGCTTTTAAAAACGGACAGAAGCTTAACTAAGCTTTTAAGCAAAAAAAATGGCTAAGTCTTGGACATTTTGGACTAATAAGCTAGACTTTTAAACTAATAAGCTAAAAGGATTAACTACCCTATCCTAAATAAGCACTAGTGAGCTAAAATCTATAACTAAATAAGCTTAAAAGGGCTTAATGTGACAGAAAGCTTGACTAAGCTTAAAAGGCAAAAGTGAGGCTTATCTTTTTAACTGTTGGCACACATAAGCAAAGAAAATGGGCGAATAAGCACCCACAGCTTATCACACCATCCTAATAAGCTATTAGGAGCACAATTAAGCAAATGGAATAAGCTTAATAAGCTAGAATGAAAATAAGCAATGTCTACACTAAGCTAAGCAAAAACAGTCAAAGGGCTTCTTAAAGCTTAAAAATAACCTACTTAAACTACAAGCTAAAGTCTACAACTAAAGGGGCTTAAACAAGGGCTTATGTTGACAGCTTAAAATAAGCTGTCAAATAAGCTCAAAAGGAAAAGCAAAGTTAAAACAGATTAAAAAGGGCTCAAGATGAGCTTATGCTCAAATTTTCAGCTTCTAAGATCAAAGAAAACATGCTGAATTTGGTTCTTTAAAAAGGACTTTTTCTTTTATAGAAATTATACTTAAACCTTTGGCAGTTTTGACTCAAAAAGTCAAATGACTCAAAAGGACTTTTGACAGCTTGTTTTAACACACAAATTACACACTTTTTAAACTACAACTCAAGTTTACAATGGCTTATCCAAATAAGCCATTGTATCTCTTTTTTAAAACCAACAGTTTCCAAGGATACTTGTAAAAATTTGAAAAACAGGTTTTGACTAAAGAACTTTTGAAAAAAAAAGACTTAAATAAGCTCATGACAGCTTGTTTTAAACACACAAATGACACACTTTTGACACCACAACTTAAGTTGACAATGGCTTATCCAAATAAGCCATTGATTCCTTTTTTTAAAACCACAGTTTGAAAGAACACTTGTGAAAACTTGAAAAACAGGTTTTGACTAAAAAGCTTAAGAAAAGCATACTTAAATAAGCTCTAACCCTTAAGCTAAAGATACCCATGTAACCCCAACCCCTTAACACACAATTTTTGACCCGTTTTCATGTTTAACCCAAAACACCCTTTATATTTCTTATATAAACGAGAATTTTTACTTTCAAACGGCTGTTTTAACTCACAATTTTAATGGGAATTGACAAATAAGCACTAAACAACATAAGATGAACAAATAATATGCAAGAAATTAAGCACTCTAATCTGCTATAAACAGAGTAAGCTTATAATAAATCTAAAAATTAAGGCTTTTTAAAGGGAAATTTGTTAGTGGACCTTTGTCCAAGCTTTTACAAGGACTTTTTGAGCCCCCTCAAGGGGCTTTTCACGTATAAGTTGGCTTATAATTAGCCAGTGATTATAAGCCAATAAGCTCTTCAACTCTTTTGCTTATCTTCCAATTCTTCCAAATGGCTTATTCTTGATTTTTCAAACAAAAACTTATAAAACTATAAACTATGAAGAGTTTAAGTTTTATAAGCTTAATCAAACTTCTATAAGAGCTTATAGAAGCTTATTTTAACTGAATAAGAGCTTATTGAGAGTATTAGAGCTTAAAACAACTTTTCATTAAAACTCGAAATTGAAATACACTTGCTGAAAATTAAAAGACAATTAATAAACTTAAAGTTGCATTGAAATTAAGTAAAAATACATTAAAAGACAGAAAATTAGATCATGCCCTTAAGGCTTACAAGGTATCTATTTATACTAAAAAACTAGGTCTTGGGTCCTTCTTTGTGTGCTTCTTTTCTGAGAGAGTATGCAGCCTGTGTTTGTTTTGTGAGAGTCTTCAAAAGCTAATCCCAGCCATCCATGGTCCTTGTGCTTCTTTTAAATTGATCACAGCCATTGATTCGGCAAAAGTTATGGAGAAAAGTGAGATTGCCAACATGGCAAGGCCCCTTTTTTGGTGGGAAAGATAGTGGAGAGGAGGGGGGAGGTTTATCCATGGTGTTGAAGGGTTGCAGGGTAAAAGAGGGGGAGGCTAACCCGTGAGTTGTGTTGGGGTTTGAAAAGGGCGGGAAAAATTGTTTTGGGTTTAACAGGAAAAGGTTTTGGGTAATGGCAAAATTGGTCCCCCGAAGTATATGTGTTAATAACACATATCGTCCTTGTGGAAATACAAGGTTGAGGGTTTGGCAGAAATGCCCCCTCAACCCTATATCTCTAATTGCAAACATAGTCCTTTGGGTAAACAAGTTTGAGACTTTGGCAGTTGTGCCCCCTCACTTGTTATTTCAAGTAAATTGCAAATCAGCCCCTGTAGTCTTTTTCTTCTTGTAATATACTTAGGGATTTGACATTTTTGGTCCCTCAAGTTATATTTCTTCTGATTTTGACTTCTTCTTGACTTTGACTTTGTCGGGGTTGACTTTGACTTTGACTGTTTGACTTTTCTGTTGACTTTTTGACTTGATTGACTTTTTGGCTTCGATTTGGCTTCGTCTTTTCACACTATTCCGTTCCGTGCCCAGTTTTGTCGTTTTTGGCTTTGTTTTTCGTCCTTTTGTGTGATATCCGTTCCCTGCACAACACAAATGCAAAACAAACACATATTTGGCAGTTTTTGTCTGTTTTTGGTCATTTAAGTCCGTTTTTAATGGATAAAGGTATGTGTAATTTAGCACATACCAAAATCCCCCATACTAAGGTATTGCCGTGTCCTCACGCAATGTTATGAAGTAAACATTTACGAAAACTAAGAATCTCAATCCCCCTCGACTAATAACCTCGAAAAGTAGCTAAGTGTTCGTCAAGGGGAACTAAAGAATCAATAGCTTCGACAAGTCCCGTTTTCACCATTTTTTATCTATACACTAACTATCCCTAATATTTTTGGATTTTCCTTTTTCTTTTCTCGACTACCTGTTTGACTTCCTTTATTATATCAACATTGAGATCATAGAATGAGAAACGCCCATAGAATGATCTAAAGATGTCCGAATAGATAAATTCATCGTCCCCGATTTTTTACTAGTCTCAAGCTAAGCGTAAAAACGAAATCACCGTTAAGTACAAGTAAAGATGCTAACACTACTTATAACTATGACTT
>BQNB010009077.1:2565-29416 GCA_026074375.1 Tanacetum coccineum
CAAGTAGATATAGAACCATGTTGTTTGACAAGAAATAGCACTTGACTATCCTTAAAAACATAGGTATCTATAGTCGAAAAATTATATATTATCTCAAGATAAACGAGAAATAATCTAGGTTACTACCAAGATAAAAAACCTTGTAGCTCCCACTGAATTCCACAGCATTACATGAATGTCTTGTTCGGAAATAATCGGGATGCTCCCACTGGATTTGACAACATTTCAAGTGTTCCATAACCACTAAAAACAAATAGTGATCTATTTATTTCCAACTCTATTTGAAATCTAAATTAGTAACATTTACTTGGATTTCAAAAGTTCTACTATGCAGATGAGGGACTATCCATCAATGCTATTGATTAACTTGAAAATTAGGCATGCAATTTTCTCCTTAATTTGGATTAAAACAAACAGCTAGATATATTATCCTAGTTTGCGGTAATAATGGTATTTTTCTAATCAAGAACTCATAAAACATCTTATATTAAGATGTTACCATTCGATAGCTTTAAGAACATATTCTCTAGCTATCTATTGTAGGATCGTAATACTCTAATATATTAAACCTTTAGCTTGTAAAGGATATTACTACCTTGAATAAATCCAAGATAATAACTATGAAACACTGACACAGAATACTATCAACTATGCGGAATCTAGTTGATAATACTAAGAAGAACACACAACTATTATCAAAAGATTACTTTTATTATCACACCTTGAACCTGCCTAACTTGCAGATCCCTAACCACTAATACAATCACTAATATTACTAATCGCTAATATCTCTAAGACTCTTCTAAGACTCGTATCTAACTATGCCTTCCTAGGGGTCCTTTTATAGACTTCAAGGATAACCCTATTGGGCTTACAAACCGCCATACTTATCCCTTCCTAATACAAACTCTTCTAGAATATTAAACCGACATAAGCAGTACTTTGACTTTACAATGACAGTACTTTGAAAATCACTATCAGTACTTTGTTATAACTAGCAGTACTTTGTTAATACTAACAGTACTTTGTTATCTGCCAGCAGTACCTTACATATTTCCTAACAATCCTCCCCTAACTTGATGTTAACTTGCTTAACTTCAAGTTCCTTCGGTTTAAGCTTCTTGTTGAAATCTTTTCAATCTTCTTCCATGTATAGCTTGTATCTTCATCTTGATAAGCAAACATATCAGTTAAATATCCAAACATACCTTTTTCTTGTATAGTCTTCACCTCTACAGATATCTGAGTATTTGTGATCTTTAAATCTTTGTCAGTATCAATCTTTTGTCTTGAATCAAATCTTTAACAGCAACTGGCCACCACAGGTACATGAATGGATTTGATGAGCCTTTACCAAGTAGCCATTCACTCTTGGGCTAGTCAGTCCATTGGCACCTAGAAAAGGTAAATTCCATGGAGGACTGAAACCATTTCAACTACTCAGAACGTGAATCCTAGGTGAGTTGAAAACCTGAATGGTTTCTGGTAAACCATCACAACCAAGAACGGATTTGTCATGTCTTTACCTGTAGCCGTTTGCTCAGGACTAGTCAACTCTCAGTAAATTAAACATTGGTGAGTTGAGAACCATATAGTTTTGAGCAAACTATTAAAGCTATCAACGGATTTGATTTTTCTGCACCAAAAGCCGTACCCCTTTGGTTAGCCAATTCTTTCTTGTCTGTTAGACATGGTGAATTGATTACCATTTGTTGTGTGGTGGTTAACCAACACTCAATCCCTCAAAACAGTTTTATTTTGCATTCACATGTGCCTGAAAACTTTTTGCACATTTAAAACTATTTATTCACCAAGTCACTTTTTCTTTTATCAAAAATCTATTAAGCTAGCAGTACTTTTCAACAAAGTACTTCTAGTACATATTTTTCTTATTTATCAAAAACATAAGTTAATTTTATTGAAAACATGTTTGATAAATTAAATACCATACCAGTATCATTCTTCTTCTCTTTCCAATTCCTCCTTTTGCTTCATCACAAATCTTATCACATTCAAAGCATCCTCTGTTTCTTTTTGAACTTCCAACTTATGCTCTAGCATTCTTTGCATAAGTTCCCTTGTAAGTGGATACCTTTGATCTACCAACATATGTATCATGGTTCCATTTTCCAGTTCAAGTGTATGCACCCCTGTGGACTCATATAATCTCCATCTTATGATTTCCCATTCATTCTGATTTCCCCATAGTTCATCATCACTTTCTTCTGTTGTTTCCATCATAGTTGTCAGATCTCCAAGCAATATCAATCCTAAGCCTGTTGGAGGAATGTGTTCATAATAGTCTATCACCAATCTATGCAAGTGATGCAAGTCTTGTCTGTCCAATATGTGCAATACTTCACTAAGAGTATTGAATGCTCTTATATGCCCATTGGCTCTTTGAACAGCAATGTATTCCCCTTCAGGTGATTGAACTATTGAAAACCTTGAGATCAAATAATGTTGTTCCATAACCTCTACATTCTGTACACTATCACCTTCAAACTCTACAATCTTTAGAAAAGTCTTAAGCTCATCAACTGACTTTTGTATTTTTCTCTTCTTGATTATCCTTGATGACTTCATCTTTCTAATTGTACCTTTTCTCTTCTTTAAAGGTTCATCTGCATCAGCTTTTTCATTCATTTCCTTAATAGCCTGTTCATCCTCTGATGATCCAATAGCAATAAAGGTTTCATTGAATCTCTTCACCTTTTCATATATACCCTTTATTTCTTCATAATTCTTGTTCCTGAGGTTTCCATAAGATTTTCCACCAACATTCCTTATATACTTCATCATCTGATTTCTGAGTTGAGGAATGGTTGGAGGTCTGCTTCTTCTGAAAGCTGCTTGTTGCTCAGCTCTAAATCTCCTCTGAGCAGCTATAGTTTCCACCAAGAACTTTGCCTTTTGTTCTTCAGTAAGATTCTCTCTTTCTGCTCTTTGCATCTCTGCAGCAATCATCTCATTATCCTCTAGATCAGCTTGCAGTCTTTCAAGTCCAGCAAGTCTTTTTCTTTCCTCCTCTTCTTCCCATTCAGCTGCAATCCTTCCAGCAACTTCTTCATCATTTGCAGTCTCAACAGCTCTTATTTGTTGAAGAGTAAGTTTCTTCTTTTTGGGTTCTTCTTTCATTATTCCCTTACCTTTATCTTTTGGATCAAGAACTGGAGTTGGTGATTCAGATCTTTCTTGCTCAGGGATATTACCAGGAATGGTAGTTCCTGCTCCTCTTCTTGGTCTTGAGATGTTTACCAAGATATCAGCAATTAGAGTATCATCTTGAAAGAATTCATTAGTCTCATCAAGAAAAGTTGATGGACCAGCTTCATCTTCTACTGCTTGTGTTGAAGGTTCAGCAGTACTTAGATTTACTGCAGTAGTACTTTCATTTACTTCAGCAGTACTTTCATTAATTGGCAAAGTAGTACTTTCATCAATTTTGCCAGTGCCTTCTTCAGCTTTTGTACCATCAATATCTTCAATCACAACTGTATCTCCACTTCCAATCCCTTTTTGAAGATTTTCACTGCCAAGATCCACCTGTTCTGTTTCACCACTTTGCTTCTCTTGACTTAGTTTCTCTATTCCCACACTTTTACTTGTTTTAGCAGGAATAGTATCTTCAACATCCATCAGATCAGCACCTTGATAAGCTTGAGCATCCCAATCTACATCTTCATCTATATCAACTTCATTCAAACCAGAATTTCCATCAGAGACTTTCCTCCCCTGTTTGAAAGAAGATGATTTCTTTGTATGTTTCTTCCCAAGCTTTTTCTTCTTAGACAAAGAAGATTTAATCTTGACAAAGGATCTGTATTCAGCAACCACAGGTTTAACCTTCTTCACAAGGTTCTTTACCTTTGCCTTAAGCTTAAGAATTTCAGCAGCTTGTTTAGCATTTTCCTTCTTTAGTCTGAGAACCTCTCTATTTAATCCATAAAGATCTAGATTTCCCTCATCTCCTCCAGATGTCTGAACCTCATCTGTGGGAGTATAATCATTGGGAGAATCTGATCTGTCAGCAGCATCTTTACTTAGACTGTTTTCCTTCTCTCCAGCTGTATGATCTCCACTATGATTTGAAGGAGAAGGAGTAATTTCAGGTTCTTCATTATGCACTGAATGTTCATCCTTTACAGCAGTAGCAACTTCTAACATATGAGGAGTCAGAGGTGTGATCCTCCCAGAAAACTTATTACTACTTTTGCTCATAAAAGTGAACACCTTTTGTGGTAAAACAACTGATGGTAAGAAATTTTGAGGTTTGTCAAGACCCTCAAGCTGTTTATTCAAGAACAGTTGAATGAACCTGGGATACCTCAGAAATGGCTTGCCATCCTTGATATGTCTTAACATTTCGTCAAATATCATCTTAGAGAAATTGAACTGTTGATTTGTAGCTAGTCCTACCAAAGCAGATGTAATATTTGTCCCAAATTGATCCCATGAAGAACTCTTAGAGCTTAGACAGTGAAGCAAAGTATGGACCAAATATTTCCATTGAGGACTAAAAAGGGGTTTAGAAAAAGTGAGTTTTGTAAGACTACCCTCATAACCTATATCCCTTAGAGTGTCCCAAAGTACCTGATTGGTAAAACATTCAATTCCATCTTCATCATTAAACAGCAAATCAGCACGAATTGAAGCTTCTGACACCAATACCTTCTTTCCAGCCACCTTTGCTTCAATGTGAGATACTTCATTGATCATACGCACCTTTGCAGTGCCCCAAAATTGTTGAATCCACTGTCGAATCACATCAGGAGACACCAAAAGAGCATAATTCATAGAACATCCAGTGAGAAAATCAATAACTTCATGAAAATCAGCATTACGCTCTGTCTTCTCAACACAAGCAATCATGTTATGTTTGTTGCAAGAGTTAGTGATAGCCATTATTTTGATTTGTCGGTGAAAACGGATTAGGGTTTGAAAGATTAAAGTATTTTGATGAAAGATTAAGTGAGAGATTTGTGTAATTCGGTTGAGTATTTATAGTAGAAGAAAACCTTCACACGAAGTTTACCGTAGGATACAGTTAACCCGCCCTCAACTTTGACTTTTGACCAACGGCTATAAACAGTACATTCAAAGCCTAGCAGTACTTTCAAAGCCTAGCAGTACTTTCACTTTGGCTAAGCAGTACTTTCCTTCTATGAAGCATTATTGATCAAATCAAGTAACAAAATCTTCCTTCCTTATAGAATATCTCTTCAAATCCAATCCTTAAGCACATGAAATCTCAAAATTACTACGATTTCATCATATCCTAAAAAGTCAACCATCTTTGACTTTCTACCTCCCCTTAAGAATAGCATCAAAACTCTTTCATTATCAGTACCTTAAGAACTTACTACCAGTACAATACTTTACAAGGAATCCTCCCCTCAAATGTAGCTATGGGTTCATCATTCCAATATTTACTACTAAAGAGTTAAATCTAGCCAAGTCAAATCCTTTGGTGAGTAAATCTGCCACATTATCATCTGTATGTACCTTGACCACATTGATTAGCCTTTGATCATAACAATCTCTGATGAAGTGATGCCTAATCTGAATGTGCTTAGTCTTTGAATGGAAAACAGGATTCTTCATAATGCATATGGTACTCTCATTGTCTATATGAATTTCAGTATTCATGAAATTGAAACCGTAATCCAATAGTTGATTTTGCATCCAAAGTACTTGTCCACAACAACTTGCAGCTGCTACATGCTCTGCTTCTGTTGATGATGTAGCCACAATTGTCTGTTTCTTACATTGCCAAGAAACCAATCTGCTTCCAAGATATTGACATCCACCAGAAGTTGACCTTCTATCAAGATTATCCCCTGCATAGTCACTATCTGAAAAGGCTTTGAGATGAAAAGGAGAATCCTTGGGATACCACAAGCCCAATTTAGGTTGATGTTTGAGATACCTAAAGATCCTTTTCACTGCATTCATGTGTGAAACCTTTGGAGTGACTTGAAATCTTGTACACAGACAAACAGCAAACATAATGTCTGGTCTTGATGCAGTCAAATACATAAGACAACCAATCATTGATCTGTAAAGATGTACATCAACATCTTCACCTTCTTCATCTTTCCCTAGAGCTTTGTGAGCTTCAATTGGTGTAGTAGCTGGCTTAATTGATCTGAAGTCAAACTTGTTAAGTATGTCTTTCACATATTTGTCTTGACTTATGAAAATCCCAGCAGGAGATTGCTTAACTTGAAGCCCCAAAAAGAAAGTAAGTTCACCCATTGAACTCATCTTGAATTCCTTTTTCATCAGCTCTTCAAAATCCTTAACCATGGATGGCTTAGTAGATCCAAAGATGATATCATCTACATAAACCTGAACTAGCATGATATCCTTCTTATCTTTCTTGATGAACAAGGTCTTATCAATAGCTCCTCTCCTGTAACCATGTTGTAAAAGAAACATGGAGAGTCTCTCATACCAAGCTCTGGGAGCTTGATGTAATCCATAAAGTGCTTTAATCACCTTATAAACCTTGTTTGGATGTGCAGGATCTACAAAACCTGGAGGTTGTTTGACATAAACCTCTTCTGTGATGTTGCCATACAAAAATGCACTTTTAACATCCATTTGATAGACAGGGAATCCCATAAAGGATGCAAAAGCCAGAAATAGTCTAGTTGCTTCAATTCTGGCAACTGGTGCAAAAACTTCATCATAATCTACACCTTCTTCCTGTATGTATCCTTGTGCAACCAATCTTGCTTTATTCTTGATTACAGTGCCTCTTTCATCTCTTTTGTTCCTGATGGCCCATTTAGTTCCAATAACTCTCTTTCCATCTGGTAAATCACATAACACCCATACATTCTGTAGCTTGAATTGAAGTAGTTCTTCTTGTATTGCTTCAACCCAACTTTCATCTGCTAAAGCTTGTGATACCTTCTTGCTTCAACCCAACTTTCTGTTTTGTTTATAAATGAAGCTCATCAATGCTTGATGTTGAGTAGAAGTACCTTGTAGCTGTTTTCTTGTTTTGACACCTGAAGCAGTAGGACCAATGATCTGACTTTGTGGATGATTTTTATTAATTCTGAGTGTGGAAGTAGAACTGACATCTATGGTGTTATCCATATTGTTGATATCAGGATCTGCCTCTTCCTCAGTATCTGTATTTTCATCATCAAAGGAATTTACTTAAAAAATACCATCCTTAGGCAAATCATCATCAATATTAGATAGATCTCTCAAATTGACATCATCATTAATGTCTTCCAATTCAAGCATGTTTGAATCATGAGGTAAATCAGTATCATCATTATCAGCACTTTAAAAAGGTGTGCTAAAAGTACTTTTAAGTACATCATTTGGTCTAGCAGTACTTAGAATGGAATTACCTTTGGCTATTTCTTTTCTCTTTTCAGATACAGATCTCTTCTTTTCTACTTCAAAAGTTTTTCTTTGATCATCAACTTGAGTTTTAGCAATGGATACTTGAAACATCATGTTCACAAGCTCAGCCTGTAGAGCTTGTTCTTCTGCAGTCAATGGAACTTCTTTGTCAGAAGCACTTTCAACTGGATCCTTGTTCTGAACATCATTTGAAACATCTTCTAGAATTGCTTTGTTCGCAACAGTGCATGTACCATGAACTATAAACTGCTGATCATCTATATCTTCAATAGCATCAGAATTTAATCCTTTTATTTCTGTATCAACTTGATTTTCTTTCCTTACAGGTATATAATTCAGTGAAGGAGTTAGAATGTCAAGATCAAATAACCAATCAGGACCTTTTCCTTTCTGATTCACCTGATCTTCAAAGAAATCCACATGAAGGCAATCTTGAACTTTTCTGGTTACTTTGTTGTATACTCTAAAACCTTTGCTGTTAGTAGAATAACCCAACAAATAGTCTTCTTTTGATTTTCCATCAAACTTACCCAAATGATCTATAGTATTCAGTATAGTCAAAGGACATCCAAATGGTTTCATGAAACTGATGTTAGGAGGTTTTCCCATTAACAGCTCATAAGGAGTCTTCATTTGAGGTTTAGTCACCAATACCCTGTTAAGTACATAACAAGCAGTATTTACTGCTTCAACCCAAAATTGAATAGGTAGGAGTGAATCTGCTAGCATAGTTCTAGCTGCCTCAATGAGAGTCCTATTCTTTCTTTCAGCAACACCATTTTGCTGTGGAGTCCTTGCAATACTGTACTCCCTCTTGATTCCTTTCTTGGCATAAAACTCATTCATCAACTTATTCTTGAACTCTGTCCCATGGTCACACCTGATGATCTTCACTTTATGTCTTAGCTTGTTTTCTAAACCCACTATCAAATCATGAAGTATGTCATATGTCTCATCCTTGTAGGCCAAGAAAAACACCCAGCTAAATCTACTGCAATCATCAGTTACCACTAAGCAGTACTTTTTCATGTTCAAACTTTCTACGAAAACAGGTCCAAACAAATCCATATAGAGCAATTCTAAGGGTTCTCTGACTGTTTTCTCCTCAAGCTTCTTGCAAGAAGCCTTATGTTGTTTACCCTTTCTACAAGCCAGACATGAATGATCATGCTTGAATGTTTTAGAAGGTAAACCTCTGACCAGATTGCCCTTAACCAATTTGTTGATATTCTTAAAGTTCACATGCCCCAATCTTCTGTGCCACAAAATAGCTTCATCTTCAGTTGCCTTTGCAACTAAACATGTTACTCCTCCAGAAGGAATTATACTGTTGGGATTCAGACTATATACATCATTCTTTCTAGGAGCTCTGAGAATCACAAGATTTTCATCAATAATCTTAAATTCTGGTGATAGGATTAGACACTCAGTATCAGTAAGGAGAACATTATGCTTTTTGTCACAGATATGAGAAACAGATAGGAGATTGAATTTGAGTTCCTTCACATAGCTGACATTCTCAAAATCTATGCATGATGTCTTGATGGTTCCCTTTCCTGTGATTCTTCCTCCTTTAGGATCATTACCAAAAGCCACATATCCACCCTTGTATTCTTTGAAATCTGAGAGTTTGTCCTTGTATCCTGTCATACTTCTGGAGCAACCGCTATCAATAATAGCATGATCTTTAAGCTCCTCTTCTGGATTGCCCTATGCATACAATTTGAAAGGTTATACTCTTTTAGGGACCCAAGTCATGACTGACTTGGATGCCCCTAATGGAGTTTCATACTCAAATTTCTTGAGTATGTAAGATCCATTATTCTTATGCACATGATCTAGATAAGGTCCCTTTGGTCTCCATTTTTGTGTTGGACTCATCACAACACTCCCTTTTTCACCCTTATTCTATGGAAGTACTTCTTGTGTCCCAGCAATACTTTCTTTCTTAACCCATTTAGATTTTACAATTGGCTTTGGGTTGTTTAGTCTGTGAACTGTCCTTGTATTGTAAGACCCTTTGGATGGTGAAAAGCTTGAGGCTCTTGGTCTTACATTATCCATTCTTGGATAATAAGGTCTACCAGTATATGTGTTGATCACTGGTCTTGAGAATTTTGGTCTTACAGTACTTTGATAAAATACACCAGCAGTACTTTGTGAAGGTACTGCTTGTGGCATTTTTGGTTGAGCAGTACTTTTCAACCCTTCCTTGGTAAGTACTGTTGATGGAATAAAAGACCTTCTTTGATGAGGGTACTTATAGTCACTTGAGAAATTTATATGGTTCACCCTACTTGTGTTATTCCAAACTTGTCTTGTAACCCTTGGGCCATTTGTTCCCATTGGTCTAGGTTTAAGATTCTCTCTTAGGTTTCTTTCATGTAAATCATAATCCTTGATTAAGTGATCAGGACTGTAACATACATAGCATAGTTTTTGTTCCCTGTACCCAAGACCCCTTCTCCTAGATCTTTGATCAAAACTATCCTGAGTCCTAGGTGATCTGTTTTCAGAAGATTTTTCACTATTTTCTGATTCCAAAACAGTTTTCTTTTGAGATCCACAAGCTTCATTATCTGATCCACTAGACTCTGATTTTTGTTTGTTAATGACCTTATTCCTGATTGCTAGCTCATCTATCCCAGTAAAGGAGACATCTACCCTTGGTGGCATGATAGTACCTGTGGGTGGAGGTACTGCTTTGTATGCCTTTTCTCTTTTAAAGTTTTTGTACAAAGGACCAGTTAAATTTTCATCCCCAGATGAATTGTCACTATCCTCACTACTACTATATTCAACCCCAAATCCTATGCATGTTTTATCAGACAAAACTTTTTGACTATTTAGGATTTCAGTTTGAAGTAAAGTAGCATTACTCCACTTTTCAAGTTTTTCTTTCAATTCATCTCTTTCTTTTATGACTTTATCAAGTTCTTTTTGTTTTTCTCCTAATTTCCAATCTCTCATCTTTAAATCATAATCCATCTGTTCATATTTATCACCCCATGCATATTCATTCTTTTCATGTGTTCTAATTATGACCTCTAATGATTCTAAGCTCAATTGATATCCCTGAATTTCTAACCTAGCTTTTTGATAATTATCTCTTTCAGTTTGATAATCTTCAAGCAACTTTTTATAAGATTTACTGCAGTTAGAACAATAAGGTACCTCTGAGTTAGAAGAATCTGTTGAGCTTGTAGCCATTAAAGCAAAAGCAACTGGTGCATTATCAGCTTCTTCACTCCAGTCAAAATCTCCAAGTCCATCTAGTCCAAAG
This sequence comes from Tanacetum coccineum, assembly GCA_026074375.1. Classification (NCBI taxonomy): domain Eukaryota; kingdom Viridiplantae; phylum Streptophyta; class Magnoliopsida; order Asterales; family Asteraceae; genus Tanacetum; species Tanacetum coccineum. Next base: position 13,238 of record BQNB010009077.1, read on the forward strand.
TCCACATGTTCTGCATCAAGCTCCATGCTCCAATCATCTTTTCCAAGTCCATTCAGTGCCACCATAGCAAAAGTTACAGGTTCAGCATCAAATTCCTTGGTCCAGTCAATTTCTCCTTGACTATCTTGTGCTATCAAAGCCTTTGAGTTTGAATCTTCAATGGGCACTATCTTCTTTTCCTTACTTCCAACTGCTTTGTTTGCCTGATATTTAGCAAACTTGCATTCCCTAGCAAAGTGACCCAACTTTTGACAGTTAAAGCATTCAATCTTTGACTTGTCAAAGGTGATTCCATTTTTAGGCTTGAGCTCGATGGGTCTTCCTGTCTTTCTCATGAACTTCCTTATCCTTGCAGTTATCATAGCTACTTGACATCTGATGTCAATCTCTTCCATAGCATCATCATCAATTTGGAGCAAGTCTTCATCATCATGAGTTTCAGGCATAGAAGCTTGTTGAGCAAAGAAAGAACATATGATTTCATCTGAGTTGAGAGTTTCATGCAACTTGCTTGATGAAGCCTGAGCATATCCTTTGGTGATAATTTCAGGAATATCATCAGTAGTACTTTGTTTAGAAGTACTGCCTTTGATTTCAGTTGACATAAAAGCAATATTCTGTGAACTTGAACTTGAGGCACCCTTCAACTCATGCTCATACACCTTTAAGTTGTTGTAGAGATCATCAAAGTCCAAAGCATCCAATCCAGGTTGCCCTCTAGTCATTGTAGTAACCACATGCCACTCAGATGGTAGGCTTCTGAGAAACTTCAAATTGGCACCTTCATTTGACACCTTAGCACCATACAACTCTAGCATACTAAGAATGTTCTAAAATCTGTCATATGCTGAATCTAGTTCTTTTCTGGACCCAACAGCAAAAGTCTCAAACTGTTGTTTCAAGAGATTCTTCTGCATCTTCTTAGATGCCTCATTACCTCTAAACCTTGCTTTTATGGCATCCCACAAAGTCTTGGCATCTTGAGCATCATGGAAGCTCAAGAGATGTCTATCTGGTATAGAAGAGAGCAGTATGTTGAGAGCTTTCTCATTGTTTCTTTTTGCATTGGCAACTATTGAAGTTTTTGGTACAGAAGGTTGACCTGATACAGGAGCTGCTTCAGTTGTGGCTTGGTCACCATTGGTGATTATTTCCCATAAAATATTATTAGTAATTGCAATATACTATCTCATCTTCATGCACCAGAGATCATACTCACCCTTCTTGATTATTGGAATTCTTAGTGTAGTGACAGATGAGGCAGGAGGGTGGTTTTTAGCTTTAGACATCTTTTAGGGTTTGTAAAGATATCGGATGATCAAAGTTCTTCTTAATCAGAGTTTCCACACAAGCTTTGATACCACTTGTAGGATCTTAATACTCTAATATATTAAACCTTTAGCTTGTAAATGATATTACTACCTTGAATAAATCCAAGACAATAACTATGAAACACTAACACAGAATACTATCAACTATGCGGAATCCAGTTGATAATACTAAGAAGAACACACAACTATTATCAAACGATTACTTTTATTATCACACCTTGAACCTGCCTAACTTTTAGATTCCTAACCACTAATACAATCACTAATATTACTAATCGCTAATATCTCTAAGACTCTTCTAAGACTCGTATCTTGCTATGCCTTCCTAGGGGTCCTTTTATAGACTTCAAGGATAACCCTATTGGGCTTACAAACTGCTATACTTATCCCTTCATAATATAAACTCTTCTAGAATATTAAACCGACATAAGCAGTACTTTAACTTACAATGACAGTACTTTAAAAACCACTATCAGTACTTTGCTATGACTAGCATTACTTTGTTAATACTAACAATACTTTGTTATCTGTCAGCAGTACTTTACATATTTCCTAACACTTACACTTATTATAGAAAGGCAATGGTCCATTATATGGTTTCCTCTCATTGTTGCCAGCCATACAAGCTCTCTCCACATTCTGACCTCCAACATTCGGCCTTTTGAATGGTGGCTGCTGTCCATGGTTGTCTCTCTGATTGACTTCCAATCTCCTTTTATTTTCAGCATTTTTCACAGCATAACCCTTCAACTTTTGGTCCATTAAGTTGTTGGCAATCCGAACAGCATCTTGGAGTCTCGCGGGCTCTGTAGCAATCACATTACCCTGGATGTTATCTGGGAGACCTCCAATATACCTCTCAACCTGGTCCTCTTCCTCAGGAACCATTTTGGTGTACAACATAGTCAACTTTTGAAATCTCTGAGTATAAGTAGTCATATCATTGTTCTTCACAGTCAAATTCCAAGGTTCAGTTTCCATTTTCTGAATCTTATTCCTTGGACAATACACCTTAGTCATTAGCTTCATAAGCTCTCTCCATGACATAGCAAATGCAGCCTTAGTTCCAATGGTTCTCGTGTGTGAGTTCCACCAACTTAGTGCACTGTTCAACAAGGTGCAAGTAGCATACTTGACTTGGTATTTCTCTGGACAATTGCTAATATGGAACACTATTTCCATCTTCTCAAACCACCTTGTTAACCTGAAAACTGCTTCAGTTCCCTTAAAGTTGAGTGGTTGACACTTTATGAAGTCTTGGTAGGTGCATTCTCGAGCAACAGGCCTATCACCTCTACCATTCTCATTTGGATTTCCATTTCTACCATTTCCATTTTCACCATTTCCATTTCCACCATTTCCATTTCCACCATTTCTATTATCGCCATTTCCATTATCGCCGTCACTACCATTTTGGCTTTGATTTTCAGCTTAAGTGTGGAGGGGTAGAAAATAGGAAAAATTAATCATGTCCCTCCATGTTTGCCCTGCAGAAATTTTCAAACTTTCAACTGATATTTTCTGGAAAATTAAAAAAATTAATGAAAACTTTACCACTTTTCAAATTAAAAATGAATACACTTAGTAAGGCAAATCCAACCGGATTGACATTTTAACTAGCACAAAAATCAACCCACTTAAATTGTGAGAAATTTAGCCTTAAAGAATTCGGGTACCCATCTTTGATACCTAAGATAATTGATGCCTTTAGCTTGTTCGAGTTAAGGAATGAGCAATCATGTGTATCTATTCCATCATTATGGATGTGTATATGTGGTTTTGTCGCCTTTTCTGGAACATTGGTATTGGTTGAAAATTATATGAGTGGGCCGGTAATTTAGTAGCTCTAGAACTTGTGCTTGATCATCATTTACTAGACCGCGGTGAAGTTTATTTCTAGACAAAGTCTATGAAAGAGGTGAAATAAATCCAATGCAATCATTATCGGCACACTCGCTTTTAGTGTTAAGATCCTCAAGGTATTCCAAGAAGTAAGAAAAATGTGCTCGATGAAGAAGAAGTTTTGTGCCAAGCCTTAGTTATCGCAGTATCTGAAAAAAATGATGAAAAAAAGAGAAAAGAAAGAAATAAAAGTTCAAAGTATAAGGCAAAGTTCTGGCACATGAAATCAAGTATCTGCTACTCACCCTCATCAATATCATGTTTTGCCTCTTTGAGAGTTTGTCTAGGTGCTCACGCCGCAACGGGCATGTTTATGTGTCAAGTACAAGCCTATGGTAGCGACCTAGATTTGTTCTGTGAATTGAGTGACTTCACAAATATAAAACCCTATCTGAGTGACTCGTGTAAATTCCAAAACAAACACTTTCCCTATGTGAGGTGCTCTGTTATATGTCTATGCCTGAAAAGTTATAAAACTGGTAAACACTTGTTAATGCTAAAATGATTTTTTCTCCACGTCACGATAAATGATCTTTTTTTTCGCTTTAATTGCTTGAGGGCAAGCAATAGCTAAGTGTGGAGGGATTTGATAACGCCTAAATTATACATATTTCTATGGCGTTATTTATATTTATTTTATCATTTCTCGTGAACTTTTGGTACTTAATTAAGCTTAAATTGCTTATAGGTTCACTTGAAGGCTCTAAAAGATAAAGCTCAAAGATCCACACAATTTGGAAGAAAAAACTCAAGAAAAGAAAGAATTCTCTTTGAAAGTCCAAGAAGTGCGCCGCACTTGTCAATAAAACCGCCGCAGTTTCACTCAAAGGCCAAAACCGGCGCACTTCTGTAATTGTTCGCCGCACTTATTCCTTAAGTCAGAAGAAATAAAGTCTATTTAATGCACCTGCATTAACTCACCAAAACCGGCACACTTTTTACCAAAACCGCCGCACTTTCATCAAAACATTAAATGACCACCTGCATTAACTCCTTAAGTGCGCCGCACTTATATGTAAAACCGACTCACTTTTCCCCTTTTTCAGCCTATAAGTAGAGGACGAATTTTGCCTCAAAAATGATCCATTCATCCCATTTCCTTTACACCTTCAACACAAATCATTCTACTTCGTTTCTAACCTTTAAGAGGGTTATTTTTTGAGGCTAAAGGCCTGCAAAACCTCTCCTCCATCACCACCCTTCAACCACCATCGACCACCACCGTTATAATCAAAGTTCTTGAAGAAGTTGGATAATTTTGATTGATGTTCATCATTGTTCTTAAGTTTTGATCCATCAAAAAGGCATAATTGTAGTGTTATTTCGAAACTATAAGCTATTATGACGGAATTGTTCATAGTTTCCGGATTTTGCTTTGAATATAATAAAGTGTTCTTGGGAAATTCTTGTGAAATCACCATATTTTGCTCTTGGATTTGGTATGAATCTTGTTACTCTTTTGAATATAATCCTTGTTGAATCCATGATGAATGTTATGTGTTTTGTTACTTTGATTATGGAGTAGTAATCTTATGTTTGTTTGGGCATAATGTGATCTTTGATATGTAGTGTTTGGATATGAGTTTATTAAATTGGTAAAACATATTTTATATAAGAAAATAGGCCGAAAGGTTTCTTTTATATATGTGTTAATCATTCCACTTAATATATTGATTATAATAACTTATAAAGGCCGAAAGGATTTGTTGTTATTAATCTATATAATCACTTGTTATATTTAAAGGCCGAAAGGATTTATAACTTGTGATAACTATATTTTCTAAACTTATAAACACTTTTTCCAAACACACCATTATCTAAGTGATCATTGCCTAAACAAACATACCTTAATCATTTAATTGAATCATCTCTTCATTGCTTTCTTTGCAATATTAAATATATGCTCATCTTGGTTAATTTGATCCGTGACAATCATCTTAGCCTTAGCACCTGAATTACAAACTGTGAAGACTTCAATTCTCTTAGGACGACCTGATCTTACCTAAAAACTATACTATATACGTGGGTTATACTTTTACCCGTGTGTTTCCATATAATTAATCGGTATTTTCAGTCTTATAAATTTAAAGCTTTTGAAACACATCAAGTATCTTTCTCAAGAAGATGAGTCATTAGCCGGGAAATTTTAGAAAAATCCTTAATGAATCGTCGGTAGAAACCGGCATGACCGAGGAAACTCCGAACACCCTTGACGGTGGTGGGATAAGGTAACTTAGCAATTACATCAATTTTGGCTTTATCAACCTCAATCCCATTTTTGGAAATCTTATGGCCAAGGACAATCCCTTCCTTAACCATAAAATGACTCTTTTCCAAATTTAGACAAAGATTGGTGTTTTCACACCTTTGGAGCATCTTGTCCAAATGAGAGAGACAATTTTCGAATGAATTCCCAAAGACCGAAAAGTCGTCCATAAAGACTTCCATTGTCTTTTCAATCATATCGTGAAAGATAGTCATCATACACCTTTGGAACGTGCCCGGTGCATTACATAAACCAAAAGGCATGCGGCGGTAGGCAAATGTTCCGTATGGACAAGTGAATGTGGTTTTCTCTTGATCCTGGGGGTCTATGGGAATTTGAAAGTAACCCGAGAAACCATCGAGGAAATAATAGTACTCGTTTCCTGCTAATCTCTCGAGCATCTGGTCCATGAAAGGAAGTGGAAAATGGTCTTTACGGGTGGCTTCATTTAACTTTCGATAGTCAATGCATACTCGCCACCCCGTAACCAATCGAGTCAGGATCAACTCATTTTCATCATTTTCGATAATGGTAATACCACCCTTCTTTGGCACACAATGTACCAGGCTCACCCATGGACTATCCGAGATCGGGTAAATTAATCCGGCTTCAAGAAGTTTTTCAACCTCCTTTTTAATGACATCGTGGATTTTTGGATTTACCCGTCTTTAGTGTTGGACCGTCGGTTTGTAGTCCTCTTCCATTAGAATCTTGTGAGTGCAAAATTTTGGGTTAACACCCTTAATATCGGAGAGTTTCCAAGCGATGGCTCGCTTGTGCGACATCAAAACCTTTATGAGAGCGACTTTTTCCTTGACACTTAAGTCTTTGGCAATTATGACGGGCAACTTGTCGTCACTCTCAAAAAATGCGTACTCAAGATGAGGAGGTAAGTCATTGAGTTCGACCTCGGGAGGTTCATCAATTGAAGATTTTCCATTTTTAGCTTCACAAACTTTTAGTTCATTCTTTCGATTTTCAGGTAAATAATTTCCTTAGTTGGGAGGGGGTGATGGATCACTATTTAGAATTGCTTCAAGAATAAGAATGTCCCCCTCCGGGTCGTAATAAGAGTGATCAACTTCTGGTGAAGTTGGATCATCTTCAAGTGCGAGGAAAACGTCGACTTCCTCGCAGTGGAAAAAATCACTACCTCATAGGGAGTGAGGGTAGTGAGAAGAGGTAGAAACGATAGGATCATAATGAGGAGTAGGATTGCCACTCGCGATCACATCAGAAAAATCGAGAACTTCTTAAGAATACTCCTCACAAGCTATTTCAATGACGTCGATTCTATTTGCCGTCATATCATTATAATTAGCCGAGTATCTCGCAGTTCGATCTAGATTGTAGGTAATTGCCTCAGTGCCGACACGAAGAGTTAATTCACCTTCGTACACATCAATTAAAGCACGACTGGTCTTTAAGAAACATCTCCCGAGAATTAGGGGAACTTAGGGATCGGGTTCAAAGTCTCTACGACATATGTAAGGTCGGCTGGGAATTGGAAACTCTCCAATCTTTTACGAGGGATTCTCGGCGATACGATTTTGGTCGGGTGATAGAGCGGTCCGAAAGTTCTGAGAGTCATACAATCGGATGTAATGTTCCCGAAAAAGGGGAAGTTATTTCCAACACGAAAATAAGGAGGCATGAGTTTATTCTCGCGCCTAGATTCGCCAAGGTAAGCATTCATCCATTTCACACGAAAAATTCACACTGAAATGAGCGAAACTTTCCGTGGTCTCTAAGTTTTTAGGCGTAACTTGTTGACGGATGACTTGTCCGAGCAATGCGTCGTACACACGGATGTCTAGCATATTCACTCAATTTGTTCTTTTGTTTCAATTATAAGCTTTGAGAGTCGAGGGCATGAATTTTTTGGCATAAGAATACAAAGAGATCCGTGAAAGTAATTCGCAATGGAGGATTCTTAAAAATCTCCATGAATTTCAAAGCTAGAAGATCGTCTTTTTCACGAAGCTTCTCTTTATCACATCTCGAAGGATATGGAATAGACGGTTTTTGGTTAGGCATCGGAGCACTAACGAGAGAAACAACGGGCTCGGAAACCGGTACATGATTTTCAACATGAACAACCGGAGACTTTGGACAGTTTCGTTCTTTGTTTGTATTTGTGGGATAGCACTCGTGTCCTTTGTTATCTCTCGGAGTTCGCTTTTTCGCACCTTGGAAAGAGAAGAGGTCGGTGGTAGGACTTGAGGTCCATCATAAGAGGCACCACTTTGGGTGGTGATTGCTTTCAATTCACCTTTTGGGTTAGCAACGGTGTTGCTAGATAGAGAGCCTGAGCCCGAAGTAGAAGCGGCATTAAAATTCACAATTTTGGTGAGCAAGTCTGTTATATTGGATATTTGGTTTTGCATGTTTTGCATAACTGCATCATTAGCTTTGACGTAGCTTTCAAAATCGGTCTTTGACACACCTTGTGCTTGAGGAGCTGGAGCGGGAGCTTGGTGAGGAGGAGCTTGATAAATCGGGGGTTGATTAATTGGCCCCCCCCCCCCCCACCCCCCCACCCCCCACCCCCCCCCCCCCCCCCCCCCCCCCTCCCCGGGGGGCTCCTTGGTTGAAATTGTTTCCCCGATTTTGATTGAAATTGTTTCCCCGATTTTGGTTGAAACGGTTTTGGTTATTTCCTTGGTTTTGTGGAACGGGAGGAAAACCAGGAGGTCGAATTTGATTAGCAATCATTGGTGGACGGTAACCGGTATTTCCTTGGTTAAAGTTAGCTGTGACGGCTTGAGAAACGTACTTTTGAATATTGTCACGATAAACGTTGCCATCGGTGGCGGGACAATTACGGTAAGAATGAGCACCATCGCAAGTTACACACCTTTCCTTGACCGCTTTTATGGGAGCGGGAGCTTGGGATTTTTTTTGTCGAGAATCAACGTTTTCATCATATCTTTGAGTTTGGCGACATCGGTGGTAAGAGCGGCAACATTGGGTGAAATACCGGGGGTGGAAGTGCTCGTACTTACTTTGGCAACAACCGCGTTGCTTCGTGAAGGACGAACTTTGGCTTTGCTCTCGATAATTCTTAGGCATTCTAGAGGCATTTATCTAAAAAAATTTCCACCGCGGGGAATTTAACGGAATCTTGATTCATTAGAGTTAAAAGCATTGTAAAGGTATCGATTTTGATGCAATTCCGAGAAATCATGATGTGGACATGCTCGGAGAAGGTCATTGAATCGGTCCCATGCCTCATAAAAAGATCTAAATCGTTGTTGAAATCTCGTGATTTCATTACGAAGGTTTGTTGTTTTGGAGGGAGGGAAGAATTTGTTGATGAATTTCGAAACAAGATCATCCCATGTGAGAATCGATCGAGGGGGTTCTTTTTCAAGCCAAATCCGGGCTGCCCCCTCGAGGGAAAATGGGAAAAGCATAAGCTTAACAGACGTACTTGGGACGCTTGGGACTTTCGTCGTAGAAGTGATCTTGTTGAAATATCGAACGTGAGCATGCGGGTCTTCTTTTCCATGTCCAAAAAATTGTTTATTTTAGACAAGATTAAGCAAACCATGCCTGATCTCAAAGTTGTCCGCGGTGATTGCGGGAACAACGATTGCTTCCTTGTACCCCTCGGTGGGTGCTTGGAGCAATTGCGCCATAGTACGATTATCGGCCATCGTAGCTACGGGATGAGCTTGATTTTCAATAGGTTTTTCACGATCAAATGGATCAACAAAAGTTGGTGGGGCTTGTTGTTGAGGACGGTTTTGTCTACGGGATTTAGATCGAGTGCGCATGCACTAAAATAGAAAAAGAAAGAAAAATTACACTAATTTTTTTTTTGGTTTTTCCATAATTTATTCACAATTTATTTTAATGGACAACGAGATAAGACAACTTAAACCTAATAATCAACAAGCTTCACGGTAGCTCTCTAAAAGAAAAACGCACAAAGAGCCGGAGGAGAGGGATAACGCGAATGATATTTGCTCTTTTAGAAGTCGTAGTCGTTGGAACAAACCCTCCTTTCTACCTCTTATAGTTGGTTTAACTTTCAAGGTGAGCAGTACCTCACAAGTGACACAAAAGGCAAGTTTTTTGATCTTTTGTTTGGGAACTTATTAATGGATAATACTCCAATTGAGAGTATTATTTTTGATGGTGTTTTTTTACCACCTTGTGATTTTTATTTCTTTTTATTGACAATGTTTTTATATTTTTTTTTGTGTTTTATATATATACTAAAAAGAAAAAGTAAGATTTTACTCATTTGATTGAACTTGCCATATATACATTTTAACTTTTACTCATTCGAAGTCAACTCATGAAATCACAACTATATAAAGTTGCCAACAATTTATTTAAAGAGTTGCCAAATTTGTATATACATTTTAATTTTGAGCTCATCTTTGTCAACAAAAACTATGGTAAAGTAGCTATGTTTTATTTCTTTGAACATATGCTAACTACAAAATTTTAAGTGACGAGGCATGCAGACCCGTGCGATGCACACGGGTTGTATCTTAGTTTTGTGCGCACGGGTTGCATATAATGGTTGCTTGCATAATGATCCTGTGAAACGTTGATCTGTTAGTTTAACGATCTATACTTTGAAAACTGAATGTGCAATGTTTAGCTACATAGTGCGAGAATTATTTGACATATTAGATAATTTTTTAGGCTAAACATTATTTTGCGACTACCTGAGTTTTAGGTTTAAGGTTCAACATTGTATAATACTGGCGTTGAATATAGGTTCTAAGTTAGCCACGCATACCCGGGCCTTGTGCGTTGGTTGCATCTAACGAGTGACCGAGACCTGATGATTTTCTTCTAATTATTCCACACAAAATGAGTTCATATCTAAATACTTGCAAACTGAGTTAAATGTATTAGTCTTACATTTTAATCTATTTACTTCTTTTGAAATAAGTATTTAATATATCAAAAATGCTAATGAATGAATCTTACATAGCAAAAAATGTGCTACTAAGAGTGCGTCAATTTGAACATATTTCAACTAATAGATCGATTTAAACGGGTTTGGCTAAGACCTCCTGTGTACTCGACTCTTGTTATGTTTCAACCATAAGAGTGTATTAAGTTTTATGTAGGTAATTAATTTATTATATATGGGGCTTCCTTGTTTTTATAATATAAAACGGTATGCTTTGCACACTAAGCAATGATTTTGTATAGAAGTAACACGTTCGAAAGATAAGAAATACAATCATAAGTCGCATGCATGAGAACACATAGAAGCAATATTGTATTGTGTCTGTTCAACTTGACAAAGTAGTTAAAATACAAAAGCTGACTTTTTAGTTCATCGCATTAAACACTCGTGAAACATTACAAACCATTATCAATTTCTCTCGTAATCTGCATAAATATTCTACGAAATGTTCATTGGAAGACAAATGATATCACATATCTCTACCTTTGAGACTCGCGATCAAGAGAAGATGGGCACTTTAACTATAAAAGTGCCATTGTTGTCTCCGTTATACTCCATACCTGGAAGAATAAAAGAATTATGTTCAATGTATAAGCGATATGTAAAAATAGTTGTTGGTTGATTTTACCATTCTTAACCCTTCTTTAAACTATTATCCCTTTGTCTAATGGAAGCTGCAACAAATTTGTAATATGTTCGTTCATTTGATATAGAAATTATAATGAAGATATCAATAGAAATTATGCTAAAGATTTAAAGACGAAGTATGGCTGCGTAAGGTTATGAAATACAAAAGGAGCAGACTTGTTGGAAGCCTGTCACCCCTTGTTCGAGGGCTAAGAAACAATTGTTTTTGTTACTAATACATGCATGCATGAATGGTTATAAGAGGACACATGAATACGCCTGGTCAAGAGGCATTTAACTCCTTATCAAAACACATACCGTTACTCATTACTCAGCCTTTTATACTGCTCATTGAATCCCATAATTTTCGACCAATTAGTATGCAAGTCAGTTACATACCTTCTCACATAAAAAAACAAATCATTTGCACAACTTCCACACAACAAAGTCAATTGCACAACTTCCATATGTTTTGCTCCTGTTCGAAATTTAGTTCTTGTTCGTGTCTAGGATTTTTGTTTCGTATACCCTTGCTCGAGGGCTGGTTGGGGTTACAATATTAAAATTGAGTTCGTTTGTGGGTTAAGACTTTGATTCGATAGCTCACAGTATTAGTTTTGGTGAGTGGTACGTGAAGGCAATCATGTACGTTTGGGTTCAGTTTGGTTTGTGTGTCATGAAAAATTCTTTCCTACCTATGGACTCTGATGGAACCCTATCAATTGAGCTTGAAGATGTCATGCCATTGTTTTCCTTCTTGGCTCCAGTAAGTTATTGACAACTTGATATAGAATCTCCACATCCTATTATATTTTGTTTTATAGGATCCATTTTATAAGGCCAAATGATGAGGTCTGTTATGACTCTTATTATTATTACAGGTAAAAACATGCAAGGATCAAATTGCATCCGCACTTGAAACTTTAAGGTTGCCGTCATCATGGGAAGGCCCAGGTTCTGGACAGGTAATTTTGCTGGGAGGGCGAGGTTTTGGGTTGGAAATGGAAACACTAATCTCATACCTTGGATCTGAATATGGAAACACTTACGCTTTAGGTTTGATAACCTTCATTATTTTTTTTATCTTAGAATTGATTATGTGTTGCTGCTTTCATAACCAAAATATATTTTTAAAGGAAGTGACAATGTTTTTCGCTTCTAACATGAAATCCTTTGCACTTCGTTGCGCTTGTAGATTCAGGCTGAAAATAATTGAGTTAGGCAAGTGAATAACGATACTGCAGACGATCAAACAACCATTAGTTAACTATCATCTGTCATGATAGTAAAATCAAATGTTATAAGATAATAAGAACTTACAGGATGTCGAGGGTCAACCAACATAAGGAAAAAACCTCTAACAATGAGTGATTGCCTTGCCTGTCCATTCATTCCAAGGAAAAAAAGAGTTAGATCCATATAAAAGAATGTGATGAAACGAAGGATCCTGTGAAAATTGCATTAGTATGATACCTCAAATGCACCACTGAAACTCCATTTCAATTGGTTAGTCTTAAGCCTGGGAATGACAACTGATGGAATTGTTGGGCGATACTTTGCAATTAGTCTACAATAAAGACGACTTACTTTTTAGAATACAAACTCATCTTTATTTATTGAAGGAAAAAAGGAAAATCATATGAATTTCTTCAAACGGTTTGCGCTTTGACTGACTTCACAATCAATAAAACATACCTTGCAGCCCTTCCAGAAGAAGTGAAGCATATAATAACAGACGCCTTCACCTTAATGGCAGCACGAACCTAACAAAGACATCAAACAAACCGATCAGGATACTACACTAAAGGGTATCTAATCCTTAAAATTTACAAACAACTCGCACACAGCAACTCGCAGCCAAACATACCTTTGCGTATTGGTTTTCCAATCAAATGAAAGTGGTCTATTTATACATTGTATGAGTAAATACTACTGTATTTATTATTAAAGGGAATAAATGCATGCTTATAAAACATTTTTTTAGAAGATGAAATGAACGGTTTATTCAGCAGATGAAATGGTTTTTAAGCAGATGAAAGTTCAACACCTGCAAAACTTTTAATGATACTGCCCCATTAAATTTAGGGGCTGTATCTTTTAATATAATAGATGAAGGAGTCTACTAATTATAATCTTTTGCGTTCGTTGCACTCTCTTTTAAAACCAAGTTTCAAAATATTTTGATCTTAAATATTAAAATTGTTACTTATGTATGTTAGCATTGTTAAACTTATTGTAATTGCTAATAACTTTAATAGAAGAAAAAACAACAAATTCAAACTAAATATTATATATTTGAAAAAGTTTTTTAAAAAATTATAGAGAGACAAAAGTTGGTGGTGAGAGTAGTGATTAGTATTTTTATAAAAAAAAGTATATGAAAAAAGTGTGGTGAAAAATGTGAGGAGGACCCACAAGCAAAAAAACAACAAAATATAGGGGAAAGGCCACTCTCTCTCATACCATTGAGATGCTAAGGAAAACCCGCTAATAGTACCTCAACCAACTATGTTTCAAACAAGCAAGATACCACGCGCGTTGCGGCGGGGCATAATTTTTGTGTGAATTGATTTCGAATGAATATTGAGTGAGAATGTGTTCACGCGTTGCGGCGGGGTTGACTTGTATGCAGCACATGTATTTTATTTCACTGAGCATTTTTTTAACAATCACATAATTTAAATGTTTATTTGCGTTGGAGCGAGAGTATACGTTATTTATAAAGCGAACGACTTCTAGTATGTATATAAATATGAATGCAAAATTGGTTTCTAAATACAGTCGTGAATGACAAAAAAATATATGTTATTTATATAATTTAAACTTTCACATAATTGTATGTTCCTGGCGACCTTGTAGTTTATTTTTGAGTTATTTAGATTACTTATATATTCTATTTGTATATTATATATATATATTTATATATTTATATATTATATACAACAACAAACACGCACACACACACACACATTTATATTTATATATTTTCTTTTTTTATACACACACACACACACACACATTAAACTTCGACCTTTTTTATAAAATCGTACGTATGTCAAAAGCACTGCAATATTGGGCCCGTTTTATTTGCAATTCGAATTTTCGCGGATATTTTTTGATCTGAATGAATCGGTAGATATGTGTTGTATATTTAAGAAATAATGTTTATTAGATAAAAAAAAGTCGTAAATAGTTAGAAGTTCGAGGGTACGTTTTGTAAATTTTTTTATTATATATAAAAAAGTGTAAATAGTTAATGTGAGGGTCTATATTGTTAATTTTTTTTTTTCACTTTTTATTTGAATTGAATCGCGTAGATATGTTTTATCTGAATGAAATCGGTAGATATGCGGCGATATTGATAAATAAATTTATTTATATAAAAAAATCGTAAGAAGAATGGTGTTAGATAGTTTAGGCGGTGGCAATTCGGGTCGAGTTCAGGTTGGCGGGTTCAGGTTGACAGGTTGACAGGTCTGAAAACATCAACCCGAACGTAACTCATTTAAATAATCGGGTCGGTTATGTCAACCCTAACCTGTTTTACTAATAATATATATATATATATATATATATATATACACACACACACATTAAACTTCGACGTTTTTTATAAAATCGTACGTATGTCAAAAGCACTGCAATATTGGGCCCGTTTTATTTGCAATTCGAATTTTCGCGGGTATTTTTTGATCTGAATGAATCGGTAGATATGTGTTGTATATTTAAGAAATAAAGTTTATTAGATAAAAAAGTCGTAAATAGTTAGAAGTTGAGGGTACGTTTTGTAAATTTTTTATTATATAAAAAAGTCGTAAATAGTTAAAAGTTGAGGGTCTATTTTGTTAAAAAAAAAATTCACTTTTTATCTGAATGAATCGGTAGATATTTTTTATCTGAATGAATCGGTAGATATGCGGCGTATATTTGATAAATAAAATTTATTATATAAAAAAAGTCGTAAGAATGAATCGGTAGATATGTGTTGTATATTTAAGAAATAAAGTTTATTATATAAAAAAGTCGTAAATAGTTAGAAGTTGAGGGTACGTTTTGTAAATTTTCTTTTTCTTTCTATTTATATTAAACTTCAATATTTTTTATAAAATCGTGCGTATGTCAGAAACATTGCAATATTGGGCTCGTTTTGTTCGCAATTCGAAGATCTTTCCAATGATATTTTTTATCTGAATGAATCGGTAGATATGCGGCGTATATTTGATAAATAAAATTTATTATATAAAAAAGTCGTAAATAGTTAAAAGTTGAAGGTATATTCTGTAAATTTTCTTTTTTTTTCTCACTTTTTGAGCCGGCTGAGTTTTTTCTTTTTGTGGGCCTTGGAATCTGTCCGAAGTCAAAACGACATCGGATTTGACGGCTAATGTGTATATTATACTAATTACTAATTGTCAGCAATATACATCATGGATCTAGATAATATCACTGGTCTGATTTTTTTGAAAAGTTAAGATCTTAAAATGAAGCAAACTCGGACATAAGAAACTTTTATGGCCTCAAAACTTAAAAATATTTCACATCTACCATTGTTTATACTTAACATCAACTGGAAAGATGAAACAATGTGGAGCATAAAAAAAATCACAAAATAAACAAAGGTACAGTGTAAGAATCGTTGATTAGTAGGTATCAATTACATCATCAATGACCATTAAACAAAAACGTTACAAAAGAGAAATGAAAAGTTATAAAAATAAGCAACACAATAATACACAAATAAAGTTGCAAAAAAAAAATCCAAATACATCTACATAAATAAATACACTAACTTGTTAAAAAATTACAAAAATCCTATAACAAAGTGTGTATAACAATTATTAACAACAAAATTTTGAAAGGAAATGAAGCATACATTTTTGACAAGTCCCAAGGGCAGCGGTAAGAGTGTGTGTTGTTGAGAGTGAGGTCGCAGGTTCGAGTCCTGGACCTTACTTTTTGTTTTATTTGCTACTGGTAACTTTTATTTTTTAATTCTTTTTACACACACTTGAAGAACTCCTAAGGATAAGCACTTTTCTCAACTAACACTTTTTATGAAAGCTAAAAATAAACACGCAATAAGCTAAAACAAACAGGCAGTTTGGCTTTTTATA
>BQNB010009077.1:42321-87853 GCA_026074375.1 Tanacetum coccineum
GACCGAGAAGTTAAATGGCTGAAGCAAAGCCGCATTCCAATTATGAAAGTTCGTTGGAATTCGAGACGAGGACCCGAGTTTACTTGGGAGCGCGAGGATCAAATGAAGAAGAAGTACCCTCATCTTTTCGTAAATCCTTCATCCAAGTCCAAGCTTTGAGGACAAAGCTTCTTTAACGGGGGAAGAATGCCACACCCTGAGAAATTTCGTTCAATAATTTAGCCGTTTCCGATTAATAATTTGAATTTTTAAAAGTTTCGTTTAACTTTTACGTTTAACCGGGAAGTTGTTCCATTATTATTTGAGAATCGTCACCGGGAGCGAACCGGGACACCAAATGTTGTAGTATTTTGGCATTAGCCACGTTTTTACATTTTATGGTAATATTTAAATTTTCATATTTTCGGTGACACAGTTATCTCTTTTTGCTTAATTTTGCGTTAATCATGGTTTATTAAAACTTGAGCCTATAATGCAAGACATGGAAATTAAAACTCAAGTAATGAGCACTAGCATCATGTATTTAAATTTCATCTTTTGGTCCCCCCTATCCCTATACTGCATTGGTGCCCAAACAACTAATAAACCCTTGGTGGTGACAAGTTTTGAATCAAATTTGGCAACATGACAAGCCTTTAATCAATGTTTTGTCCATAGGCTCAATTCTTATTGGTGGATTCCAATTGGTCCCTCCCCTTTTTGTCTCATTCCACGAAACACACACACACATATGTAGTGTTATGTGAAAGGTAAAACTTGTATCCTCATATAACTTGTTGTTCCATTCTTGATATTCATAAAACACACAACTTGTTTTTTGAGCTTTTCTTTTCTCTCTTGTCTTCCCCCTTAGCCCGATAACACACACAAACCTACATTATCATAATTCATAAACTTTCTGATTTTTTTTCAAGATCCAATCATTCTAAGTTCATTTCCAAGGATTTCTAAGGTAGATCTAAGTATTGGTTGGTTGTTTTTCAAGAGTTTCTCAAAATTATAAAATTAGGGTTTCTAGTTTTATAAGTGGGTTTTGCAAGATCTTGTGTCATCATCTTTTGCTTACTTTTTTGTAAGTATTTCTTGAACCATCTTGTATTATTTTGATATTGTTATGATTCTTGTAATAGATCTATGTTTATATCTAAAGATCCAAGTGTTTGTGGTGATTTTACAAAAGAAAGTACAAATTATTTTTGTTCATCTTAAAAATATATTGGAAGTCTTATGACAAAAACTTTTGTGTTTATGTTATTATTATGTTTTTGGTAAGATGAGAGTGGGATGAGTGTTGCAACAATAGAAATGATGGGATTAGGTTAGCTTAGGACGTGGTTTTGTAGTGGATTAGTTGTGAGCGGAGATTAGGCTAGACTAGGCACTATTGTGAAGTTTGGGTGGATTTTGGTTGCGTTTTTGGCAAAAAGTGCTTGCTGTCCCGAAATGGTTTTGAGGTTTTGAGCGACCTAAAAATATTTTCATTAGGCGATAAGGTAGTTTTTGGATAGCTTATTTCGAATAGATAGTTTTTCATATAAACTTGAACATTTTTCGACAAAACACCTTAAAAAGCTTGCTGTTAGGAAATAGAAAATGGGGTTTCGGGCACTTTTGGGCGATTTTGGACATTTTAAATGCAATGCGAATACATTTAGGGAATGTTATGTAAATTTTTTTTTTTTTAAAACTTAGAACAACTAGAAATATCATTGAAAAGGTTATTTGAGATGCCAACCTTAATAAAAAGTGGATTATTAAAAAAGCTTCCTTTCCATTTTTTTATCATTTCTTTTTGCTTTCTTGACCTGGGGATATGTAGGGGCATGCCAGGAAAAAGGGAATGGGTTTAATGAGAGTGGGATTATACCCTAGAATGCAGGGGAAAAGGTGGGCGGGAAAATGGGAAGAAATGAACAGTGAAACGATTTTGTTATACACAGGGTAAGGGTTTAGGGAAATGGCAGGTTTGGTCCCTCATGTTTCATATATCTTTTACAAAATTCATCCTTGTGGGGTTAAGTTATAGAAAACATGGCAGAATTGGTCCCTGGAGTTTTATAACCATTTACATGGTTAGTCCTTGTGGGTTAACAGCAGTTATATGGCTTTGGGCTTTTTGATGGGCTTTTGACTTTGTTTGACTTGGGCTATACTTTGGACTTGGACTTGTTATTTGGATTTAAGGTTTATAAGTATACATCTTAACGGGCTGACCCGACCCATTAAACGGGTATGGGTTGGCCCGAAAAATAAATATGCCTTCGGCTTCGGTTTTTCGTGCTCTTTCCAAATCCGTGCTCGGTTTTGTTCGATTTAACTCCATTTTTTGTCCTTTTGTCGATATCCAATACATGCACAGTACATAAAGCAAAACAAGCATATATTTGGTATTTTATTACCATTTTTTGTCATTTAGGCTCGTTTTATTTAGAAAAAGGTATGTGTAATTAAACACATACCAAAATTTAACAATAGGTGATCTTGGTCAGATACCTTTAGGGCAAGTAAATTCAATTTGGCATATAATATGCTGCATTTAATTGAGCTTCGGTGTCATGAGCTTAGTACTTTTATGAGAAGTTGTATCTGTTATAACTGTCACATGCGTACTGTGAACTTGTGGTCCACTTTTAATACTAAATTCAAACCTATGAATTCACTCAACTTTATGTTGACCATTTTAGCATGTTTTTCTCAGGTGCTTAGCTGCGGATGTCTTGCTTGCTATTTGGAACTGCCTTGCATTGGACCTATTTTCAAGAATTATTATCTATTGTCTTTAACATCGTTGTCAAACTTTAAAACCTTTTAATCGCTTCCGCATTTTATTTTGGGCCTATGTATAACTTTAACTATTTTTATTAATGCAACGATGTTGGATTTTCAAACGTACCCTTAGAGGTCGTTCTTTGTATCTTGTGCGATGAGTATTTATGACGTCATGCCCCCGGACACGTGTATTCCGTCCAGGCCCAGTTTGGGGGTGTGACAGATTGGTAATCAGAGCCAAGGTTATAGAGAACCAGGTAGTATATCTAGGTCTGGTCTATAACCAGTATGTAATCCTACGTGATTTACCTGCTTGCATACGTATCGTATAATAAAAGCGTTTAATATATAATTACTGATTATATATCATATTGCCATAATTACCTTATTCATCATTTTGCCATATCATATCTTTGCATCATGCTTATTTCTTGACATTGCTTGCACATTGCATGGTTTCATATAAAGGAGATTTATATAAACTTGTGCTTTTGAAGGTTATAGCTGCTCCTATCATTTCTATTTCATCTGATTCGTCTGAGGAGAGTGTGGGTTCTCATGCCCCATGAGTGATTCTCTTCGGTGCTATTCCTGCTATTATCCCTGTTATCCTTGAGGTTCCTATTGTTTCGGCTGATCCTATAGTTGCACCGGAAGTGAGGACAGTTTCAGTCATCTCACCTACTGGGGTACTTGATTTAGTGGATTATTCATCTTCTTCTGATTCTGATCCATCGGAGGATTCTTCACCTCCCGCACCAGATTTGCCATTGGTTTCACCCTTTTTACATTTTGATGGCTTAGAGGCGGACGATGAGTCTGAGCCTACTGAGCAGAGACTTGTATCGTCACCTCATGATACTCTTGCACCATCATCTAAGTTTCCCCTTGCTCCTGTTGTTGCCTCTCCTAGGATTCGTCGACGTTCAGCGACTCTTATCCGACCCGATGAGGCTATCCCTTTCGGTCGACCTTACCCCACCCATCCTAACGGGCCGCGTAAGTTGTTGACTACGAGGAAGAGAGTTAGACCTTTACCTGCTCATAGATTTACATGGAGACGTGTATCTCATCATTCACTGGATCATCATCCTTCGCCAGACTCATCTTCTTCTGGTTCATCTTCTGATCCGTCATCAGTTCATTCTTCGAGATGTGATTTATCAGATCAGGCTCATTCAGGATCATCGAATAGAGATGCACCACTTAGGTTGATTTACCTACCAGTTTTAAGACCACGACATAGCGAGGCATTTAGATGTTGGGGGCTGTACCATTATCTACACCTTACCCACTAACTACATCAGAGTCATCTTTAGGTTCATCATCTGAGAGGTCATTGGATTTATCTTCATCTTCTTTTGGACCATCTCGCAAGAGATGTAGATCCCCTACTCCTACCCATGATTCTAGGTCGATAACCCTTACTCTTGCTGATCTTTTATCACCTCGCAAGAGGTTTAGAGATTCATACTCACCAGAAGATAGCAGAGAGGAGCATATGGAGGTTGATACTGCGGATACAGAGGCTATTGCAGATGTAGGCACTAGTGATAGAGTGGTAGCTCATATAGAGGGTGGTTTAGATATGGAGGTTATGGTTGTTGTTAGTGATGTTAGAGAGGATGAGAAAGAGATTGAGGTAGAGGCTAGTGCGGCTGATACGAGAGAGATTGCAGTAGATCCTTTGGCTATTGGTGGTAGTCCTGATTCTTCTTTGAGCGGTATCCTTGATCTTGAGGGTACTATATATGATATGACACACTATATGTCCGAGATTCCGATTGATAGGATTACTGAGATTGAGACTGCACAAAGACAGTTAGAGGCTGGTCAGTTGATAGCTAGTGAAGAGAGAGAGTTGGGTTGTCTGATCAGGTTAGGAGTTTGAGGATAGAGCATATGGCACTTTCACAAGAGGAGTTTCGTCAGGTTCGTAGGGACTGTGATGATACTCGAAGGAGGCTTAGGAGATTGGAGTCTTTCATCGAGAGGCGTTTGGGTTTTCGCCCGTAGTTAGTAGTACCTTGATTATGTAGGACATTAGACTGATGATTAGGTCTAGATGTTAGCCGTAGAATAACCGAAAACCATGCATTCATTTTGGGAATTGTTGTAACCGAATCATGCTTTTATCTATGATATGAAAAGCTTCTTTTGATTCTCTCACGTGTTCATCTTTATTACTATTTACCCGTTTTGGCAAAACGTGTTTATACTATATTTTATCTTGTAAACCCTAATTACCATTTATAATGGCTATATCTCGTATCGAATCTCATCAAGTGTTATGTCTTGTGGTGTAGAACAATGACTATAACTCATTCCGATATGACCCCCGAAGCAATTGAAGAACTCGTTAACCGACGTATGGAAGAAGCACTGGCTGCTTATGAGAAAGCCCGTGCTGCTAACGCCCTCGAAGCTAAAAATCAAAGCCAAAATGGCAGTGACGGCGATAATGGAAATGGCGATAATGGAAATGGTGGAAATGGAAATGGTGGAAATGGAAATGGTGAAAATGGAAATGGTAGAAATGGAAATCCAAATGAGAATGGTAGAGGTGATAGGCCTGTTGCTCAAGAATGCACCTACCAGGACTTCATGAAGTGTCAACCACTCAACTTTAAGGGAACTGAAGGAGTTGTCGGGTTGACATAGTGGTTTGAGAAGATGGAAATAGCGTTCCATATCAGCAATTGTCCAGAGAAATACCAAGTCAAGTATGCTACTTGCACCTTGTTGAACAGTGCACTAAGTTGGTGGAACTCACACACGAGAACCATTGGAACTGAGGCTGCATTTTCCATGTCATGGAGAGAGCTTATGAAGCTAATGACTGAGGTGTATTGTCTAAGGAATGAGATTCAGAAAATGGAAACTGAACTTTGGAATTTGACTGTGAAGAACAATGACCTGACTACTTATACTCAGAGATTTCAAGAGTTGACTATGTTGTGCACCAAAATGGTTCCTGAGGAAGAGGACCAGGTTGAGAGGTATATTGGAGGTCTCCCAGATAACATCCAGGGTAATGTGATTGCTACAGAGCCCGCGAGACTCCAAGATGCTGTTCGGATTGCCAACAACTTAATGGACCAAAAGTTGAAGGGTTATGTTGTGAAAAATGCTAAAAATAAAAGGAGATTGGAAGTCATTCAAAGAGACAACCGTGGACAGCAGCCACCATTAAAAAGGCTGAATATTGGAGGTCAGAATATGGAGAGAGCTTGTACGACTGGCAACAATAAGAGGAAACCGTATAATGGACCATTGCCTTTCTATAATAAGTGTAAGTGTTAGGAAATATGTAAAGTACTGCTGACAGATAACAAAGTATTGTTAGTATTAACAAAGTAATGCTAGTCATAGCAAAGTACTGATAGTGGTTTTTAAAGTACTGTCATTGTAAGTTAAAGTACTGCTTATGTCGGTTTAATATTCTAGAAGAGTTTATATTATGAAGGGATAAGTATAGCAGTTTGTAAGCCCAATAGGGTTAATCCTTGAAGTCTATAAAAGGACCCCTAGGAAGGCATAGCAAGATACGAGTCTTAGAAGAGTCTTAGAGATATTAGGGATTAGTAATATTAGTGATTGTATTAGTGGTTAGGGATCTGCAAGTTAGGCAGGTTCAAGGTGTGATAATAAAAAGTAATCTTTTGATAATCATTGTGTGTTCTTCTTAGTATTATCAACTAGATTCCGCATAGTTGATAGTATTCTGTGTCAGTGTTTCATAGTTATTATCTTGATTTATTCAAGGTAGTAATATTCTTTACAAGCTAAAGGTTTAGTATATTGAGTATTACGATCCTACAAGTGGTATCAGAGCTTGTGTGGAAACTCTAATTAAGAAGAACTTCAATCATCTGATATCTTTATAATCTTTAAAGATGTCTGAAGTTGAAACCCCTCCTCCTGCATCATCTGTTACTGCACTAAGAATTCCAGTCATCAAGAAGGGTGAGTATGAAGATGAGACAGTACATTGCAATCACTGATCATATTTTATGGGAGATAATCACCAATGGTGACCAAGCCACAACTGAACCAGCTTCTGCATCAGGTCAACCCTCTGCACCAAAAACTTCAATAATTGCCAATGCAAGGAGAAACAATGAGAAAGCCCTCAACATACTGCTCTCTGCTATACCAGATAGACATCTCTTGAGCTTCCATGATGCTCAAGATGCCAAGACTTTGTGGGCTACCATAAAAGCCAGGTTTGGAGGTAATGAAGCATCTAAGAAGATGCAGAAGAATCTCTTGAAACAACAGTTTGTGACTTTTGTTGTTGGATCCAGAGAAGAGTTAGATTCAGCATATGATAGATTTCAGAACATTCTTAGTATGCTAGAGTTATATGGTGCCAAGGTGTCCAATGAAGATGCAAATTTGAAGTTTCTCAGAAGTCTACCATCTGTGTGGCATGTGGTTGCTACAATGATTAGAGGACAACCTGGATTGGATGCTTTGGACTTTGATGATCTCTACAACAACTTAAAGGTGTATGAGCATGAGTTGAAGGGTGCCTCAAGTTCAAGTTCACAGAATATTGCTTTTATGTCAACTGAAAACAAAGGCAGTACTTCTAAACAAAGTACTGTTGATGATATTCCTGAAATTATCACCAAAGGATATGCTCAGGCTTCATCAAGCAAGCTGCATGAAACTCTCAACTCAGATGAAATCATATGTTCTTTCTTTGCTCAACAAGCTTCTATGCCTGAAACTCATGATGTTGAAGACTTGCTCCAAATTGATGATGATGATATGGAAGAGATTGACATCAAATGGCAAATGGCTATGATAACTGCAAGGATAAGGAAGTTCATGAGAAAGACAAGAAGACCCTTAGAACTCAAGCCTAAAAATGGAATCACCTTTGACAGGTCAAAGATTGAATGCTTTAACTGCCAGAAGTTGGGCCACTTTGCTAGGGAATGCAAGTTTATTAAATATCAGGCAAACAAAGCAGTTGGAAGTAAGGAAAAGAGGATAGTGCCCATTGAAGATTCAAACTCAAAGGCTTTAATAGCATAAGACAGTCAAGGAGAAATTGATTGGACCAAGGAATTTGATGATGAACCTGTAACTTTTGCTATGGTGGCACTGCATGGACTTGGAAAAGATGATTGAAGCATGAAGCTTGATATAGAACATGAGGACTTTAGATAAGATGGACTTGGAGATTTTGACTGGAGTGAAGAAGCTGATAATGCACCAGTTGCTCTTGCTTTAATGGCTACAAGCTCAATAGATTCTTCTAACTCTGAGGTACCTTATTGTTCTAACTGTAGTAAATCTTATAAAAAGTTGCTTGAAGATTATCAAACTGAAAGAGATAATTATCAAAAAGCTAGGTTAGAAATTCAGGGATATCAATTGAGCTTAGAATCATTAGAGGTCATAATTAGAACACATGAAAAGAATGAATATGCATGGGGTGATAAATATAAGCAGATGAATTATGATTTAAAGATGAGAGATTGGAAATTAGGAGAAAAACAAAAAGAACTTCATAGAATCATAAAAGAAAGAGATGAATTGAAAGAAAAACTTGAAAAGTGGAGCAATGCTACTTTACTTCAAACTGAAATCCTAAATAGTCAAAAAGTTTTGTCAGATAAAACATGCATAGGATTTGGGGCAGAATATATTAGTAGTGAGGATAGTGACATTTCCTCTGGGGATGAAACTTTAACTGGTCCTTTGTATGAGAACTTTAAAAGAGAAAAGGCATACAAAGCAGTACCTCCACCCACAGGTACTATCATGCCACCTAGGGTAGATGTTTCTTTTACTGGGATAGATGAGCAAGCAATCAAGAATAAGGTCATTAACAAACAAAAATCAGAGTCTAGTGGATCAGATAATGAAGGTTGTGAATCTTAAAGGAAAACTGTTTTGGAATCAGAAAATAGTGAGAAATCTTCCGAAAACACGTCACCTAGGACTCAGGATAGTTTTGATCAAAGATCAAGGAGAAGAGGTCTTGGGTACAGGGAACAAAAACTATGTTATGTATGTTACAGTCCTGATCACTTAATCAAGGATTATGATTTACATGAAAGAAACCTAAGAGAGAATCTTAAACCTAGACCAATGGGAACAAATGGCCCAAGGGACACAAGACCAGTTTGGAATAACACAAGCAGGGTGAACCATAGAAATTTCTCAAGTGACTATAGGTACCCTCATCAAAGAAGGTCTTTTATCCCATCAGCAGTACTTACCAGGGAAGGGTTAAAAAGTACTGCTCAACCAACAATGCCACAAGCAGTACCTTCACAAAATACTGCTGGTGTATTTTATCAAAGTACTGCAAGACCAAATTTCCAGAGACCAGTGATTAACACATATACTGGTAGACCTTATTATCCAATAATGGATAATGTAAGACCAAGAGCCTCAAGCTTTTCACCATCCAAAGGATCTTACAATACAAGGACAGTTCACAGATCAAACAGCCCAAAGCCAATTGTAAAATCTAAATGGGTTAAGAAAGAAAGTACTGCTGGGACACAAGCAGTATTTCCACAGAATAAGGGTGAAAAAGGGGGTGTTGTGATGAGTCCAACACAACAATGGAGACCAAATGGACCTTATCTAGATCATGTGCATAAGGATAATGGATCTTACATACTCAAGAAATTTGAGTATGAAACTCCATTAGGGGCATCCAAGTCAGTCATGACTTGGGTCCCTAAAAGATTCTAACCTTTTTAATTGTATGTATAGGGCAATCCAGAAGAGGAGCTTAAAGATCATGCTATTATTGATAGTGGTTGCTCTGGAAGTATGATAGGAGACAAGGACAAACTCTTAGATTTCAAAGAATACAAGGGTGGATATGTGGCTTTTGGTAATGATCCTAAAGGAGGAAGAATCACAGGAAAGGGAACCATCAAGACATCATGCATAGATTTTGAGAATGTCAGCTATGTGAAGGAACTCAAATTCAATCTCCTATCTGTTTCTCAGATCTGTGACAAAAAGCATAATGTTCTCTTTACGGATACTGAGTGTCTCATCCTATCACCAGAATTTAAGATTGTTGATGAAAACCTAGTGATTCTAAGAGCTCCTAGAAACAATGATGTATATAGTCTGAATCTCAACAGTATCATTCCTTCTGGAGGAGTAACATGTTTGGTTGCAAAGGCAACTGAAGATGAAGCTATTTTGTGGCACAGAAGATTAGGGCATGTGAACTTCAAGAATATCAACAAATTGGTTAAGGGCAATCTGGTCAGAGGTTTACCTTCTAAAACATTCAAGCATGATCATTCATGTCTGGCTTGTAGAAAGGGTAAAAAACATAAGGCTTCTTGCAAGAAGCTTGAGGAGAAAACAGTCAGAGAACCCTTAGAATTGCTCCATATGGATTTGTTTGGACCTGTTTCAGTAGAAAGTTTGAACAAGAAAAAGTACTGCTTGGTAGTAACTGATGATTGCAATAGATTTAGCTGGGTGTTTTTCTTGGCCTACAAGGATGAGACATATGACATACTTCATGATTTGATTGTGGGTTTAGAAAACAAGCTAAGACATAAAGTAAAGACCATCAGGTGTGACCATGGGACAGAGTTCAAGAATAAGTTGATGAATGAGTTTTGTGCCAAGAAAGGAATCAAAAGGGAGTACAGTATTGCAAGGACTCCACAGCAAAATGGTGTTGCTGAAAGAAAGAATAGGACTCTCATTGAGGCAGCTAGAACCATGCTAGCAGATTCACTTCTACCAATTCAATT
This sequence comes from Tanacetum coccineum, assembly GCA_026074375.1. Classification (NCBI taxonomy): domain Eukaryota; kingdom Viridiplantae; phylum Streptophyta; class Magnoliopsida; order Asterales; family Asteraceae; genus Tanacetum; species Tanacetum coccineum. Next base: position 52,848 of record BQNB010009077.1, read on the forward strand.
CTGGGCTGAAGCAGTAAATACTGCTTGTTATGTACTTAACAGGGTATTGGTGACTAAACCTTAAATGAAGACTCCTTATGAGCTGTTAATGGGAAAACCTCCTAACATCAGTTTCATGAAATCATTTGGATGTCCTCTGACTATACTGAATACTATAGATCATTTGGGTAAATTTGATGGAAAATCAGAAGAAGGCTATTTGTTGGGTTATTCTACTAACAGCAAAGGTTTTAGAGTATACAACAAAGTAACCAGAAAAGTTCAAGATTGCCTTCATGTGGATTTCTTTGAAAATCAGGTGAATCAGAAAGGAAAAGGTCCTGATTGGTTATTTGATCTTGACATTCTAACTCCTTCACTGAATTACATACCTGTAAGGAAAGAAAATCAAGTTGATACAGAAGTAAAAGGATCAAATTCTGATGCTATTGAAGATATAGATGATCAGCAATTTATAGTTCATGGTACAAGCACTATTGGGAACAAAGCTATTCCAGAAGATGTTCCAAATGATGTTCAGAACAAGGATCCTGATGAAAGTGCTGTTGACAAAGAAGTTTCCTTGACTGCAGAAGAACAAGCTCTACAGGCTGAGCTTGTGAACATGATGTTTCAAGAGTCTATTGCTAAAACTCAAGTGGATGATCAAAGAAGAGCTTTTGAAGTAGAAAAGAAGAGATCTGCATCTGAAAAGAGAAAAGAAAGAGCCAAAGGTACTTCCACTCTAAGTACTGCTAGGCCAAATGATGTATTTGAAAGTACTTCTAGCACACCTTTTCAAAGTGCTGCTAATGATGATACTGATTTACCTCATGATTCAAACATGCTTGAATTGGAAGACATTAATGATGATGTCAATTTGAGAAATCTATCTGATATTGATGATGATTTGCCTAAGGATGGTATTTTTCATGGAAATTCCTTTGATGATGAAAATACGGATACTAAGGAAAATGCGGATCCTGATCTCAATAATATGGATAACACCATAGATGTTAGTTCTACTTCCACACTCAGAATTCATAAAATTCATCCATAAAGTCAGATCATTGGTCCTACTGCTTCAGGAGTTAAAACAAGAAAACAGCTACGAGGTACTTCTACTCAACATCAAGCATTGATGAGCTTCATTTATAAACAAAACAGAAAGTTGGGTTGAAGCAAGAAGGTATCACAAGCCTTAGCAGATGAAAGTTGGGTTGAAGCAATAAAAGAAGAACTACTTCAATTCAAGCTACATAATGTATGGGTGTTATGTGATTTACCAGATGGAAAGAGAGTAATTGGAACTAAATGGGTCTTCAGGAACAAAAGAGATGAAAGAGGCACTGTGATCAATAATAAAGCAAGATTGGTTGCACAAGGATACATACAGGAAGAAGGTGTAGACTAAGATGAAGTTTTTGCACCAGTTGCCAGAATTGAAGCAATTAGACTATTTTTGGATTTTACATCCTTTATGGGATTCCCTGTTTATCAAATGGATGTTAAAAGTGAATTTTTATATGGCAACATCACAGAAGAGGTTTATGTCAAACAACCTTCAGGTTTTGTAGATCCTGCACATCCAAACAAGGTTTAAAAGGTGATTAAAGCACTTTATGGATTACATCAAGCTCCTAGAGCTTGGTATGAGAGACTCTCCATGTTTCTTTTACATCATGGTTATAGGAAAGGAGCTATTGATAAGACCTTGTTCATCATGAAAGATAAGAAGGATATCATGCTAGTTCAGGTTTATGTAGATGATATCATCTTTGGGTCTACTAAGCCATCCATGGTTAAGGATTTTGAAGAGTTGATGCAAAAGGAATTCAAGATGAGTTCAATGGGTGAACTTACTTTCTTTTTGGGGCTTCAAGTTAAACAATCTTCTGCTGGGATTTTCATAAGCCAAGACAAATATGTGAAAGACATACTTAACAAGTTTGACTTCAGATCAATTAAGCCAGCTACTACACCAATTGAAGCTCACAAAGCTCTAGGGAAAGATGAAGAAAGTGAAGATGTTGATGTACATCTTTACAGATCAATGATTGGTTGTCTTATGTATTTGACTGCATCAAGACCAGACATTATGTTTGTTGTTTGTCTGTGTGCAAGATTTCAAGTCACTCCAAAGGTTTCACACATGAATGCAGTGAAAAGGATCTTTAGGTATCTCAAACATCAACCTAAATTGGGCTTGTGGTATCCTAAGGATTCTCCTTTTCATCTCAAAGCCTTTTCAGATAGTGACTATGCATGGGATAATCTTGATAGAAGGTCAACTTTTGGTGGATGTCAATATCTTGGAAGCAGATTGGTTTCTTGTCAATGTAAGAAACAAATAATTATGGCTACATCATCAACAGAAGCAGAGTATGTAGCAGCTGCAAGTTGTTGTGGACAAGTACTTTGGATGCAAAATCAACTATTGGATTATGGTTTCAATTTCATGAATACTGAAATTCATATAGACAATGAGAGTACCATATGTATTGTGAAGAATCTTGTTTTCCATTCAAAGACTAAGCACATTCAGATTAGGCATCACTTCATCAGAGATTGTTATGATCAAAGGCTAATCAATGTGGTCAAGGTACATACAGATGATAATGTGGCAGACTTACTCACCAAAGGATTTGACTTGGCTAGATTTAACTCTTTGGTGGTAAATATTGGAATGATGAACCCATAGCTACATTTGAGGGGAGGACTACTTGTAAAGTATTGTGCTGGTAATAAGTTCCTAAGGTACTGATCATGAAAGAGTTTTGATGCTATTCTTAAGGGGAGGTAGAAAGTCAAAGATGGTTGACTTTTAAAGATATGATGAAATCATAGTAATTTTGAGATTTCATGTGCTTATAGATTGGATTTGAAGAGATATTCTATAGGAAAGGAAGATTTTGTTACTTGATTTGATCAATAATGCTTCATAGAAGGAAAGTACTGCTTAGCTAAATTGAAAGTACTGCTAAGATTTGAAAGTACTGCTTATAGCCGTTGGTCAAAAGTCAAAGTTGAGGGGGTAAACTGTCATTCCTAACGGTAACTTCGTTGACAGGTTTTCTCTACCTATAAATACTCAACCGAATTACACAAATCTCTCACTTAATCTTTCATCAAAATACTTTAATTTTTCAAACCCTAATTCATTTTCACCGACAACTCAAAATAATGGCTATCACTAACTCTTGCAACAAACACAACATGATTGCTTGTGTTGAGAAGACAGAGCGTAATACTGATTTTCATGAAGTTATTGATTTTCTCACTGGATGTTGTGTGAATTATGCTCTTTTGGTGTCTCCTGATGTGATTCGACAATGGATTCAACAATTTTGGGGCACTGCAAAGGTGCGTATGATCAATGAAGTATCTCACATTGAAGCAAAGGTGGCTGGAAAGAAGATATTGGTGTCAGAAGCTTCAATTCGTGCTGATTTGTTGTTTAATGATGAAGATAGAATTGAATGTTTTACCAATTAGGTACTTTGGGACACTCTAAGGGATATAGGTTATGAGGGTAGTCTTACAAAACTCACTTTTTCTAAACCCCTTTTTAGTCCTCAATGGAAATATTTGGTCCATACTTTGCTTCACTGTCTAAGCTCTAAGAGTTCTTCATGGGATCAATTTGGGACAAATATTGCATCTGCCTTGGTAGGACTAGCTATAAATCAGAAGTTTAATTTCTCTAAGATGATATTTGATGGAATGATAAGGCATATCAAGGATGTCAAGCCATTTCTAATGTATCCCAAGTTCATTCAACTATTCTTGAATAAACAGCTTGAGGGTATTGCCAAACCTCAAAACTTCTTACCAACAGTTGTTTTACCACAAAAGGTGTTCACTTTTATGAGCAAGAGTAGTACTAAGTTTTCTGGGAGGATCACACCTTTGACTCCTCATATGTTAGAAGTTGCTACTGCTGTAAAGGATGAACATTCAGTGCATAATGAAGAACCTGAAATTACTCCTTCTCCTTCACATCATAGTGGTGATTATACAGCTGGAGAGAAGGAAAACAGTCCAAGTCAAGTTGCTGTTGAAAGATCAGATTCTCCCTATGATTATACTCCCACAGATAAGGTTCAGACATCTGGAAGAGATGAGGGAAATCTAGATCTTTATGGATTAAGTAGAGAGGTTCTTAGACTAAAGAAGCAAAATGCTAAATAGGCTGCTCAAATTCTTAAGCTTAAGGAAAAGGTAAAGAACCTTGTGAAGAAGGTTAAACATGTGATTGTTGAATACAGATACTTTGTCAAGATTAAAGCTTCTTTGTCTAAAAAGAAAAAGCTTGGGAAGACACATAAGAAGAAATCATCTTCTTTCAAACAGGGGAGGAAAGTCTCTGATGGAGATTCTGGTTTGAATAAAGTTGATAAAGATAAGGATATAGATTGAGATGCTCAAGCTTCTCAAGGTGCTGATATGATAGATGTTGAAGATTCCACTCCTGCTGAAACAAGTAAAAGTGTGGGAATAGAGAAGCAAAATGGTGAAATAGAACAAGTAGATCTTGGAAGTGAAAATATTCAAAAAGAGATTGGAAGTGGAGATACAGATGTATTTGAAGACATTGAAGATACAAAAGCTAATGAAAGTATTGCTGAACCTTCAATACAAGCAGTGGAAGATGAAGCTGGTCCATCAACTTTTCTGGATGAGACTACTGAATTCTTTCAAGATGATACTCTTATTGCTGATATCTTGGTAAACATTTCAAGACCAAAAAGAGGAGCAGGAATTACCATTCCTGGTAATGTCCCTGAGCAAGAAAGATCTGAATCACCAACTCCTGTTCTTGATCCAAAGGATAAAGGTAAGGGAATAATGAAGGAAGAACCCAAGAAGAAGAAACTTACTCTTCAACAAATAAGAGCTGCTAAGACTGCAAATGATGCAGAAGTTGCTAGAAGAATTGCAGCTGAATGGGAAGAAGATGAAGAAAGAAAAAGGCTTGTTGGACTTGAAAAATTGCAAGCTGAACTAGAGGCTAATGAGATGATTTCTGCAAAGATGCAAAGAGCTGAAAGAGACAATTTCACTGAAGAACAAAAGGCAAAGTTCTTAGTGGAGACTATAGCTGCTCAGAGAAGATTTAGAGCAGAAAAACAAGCAGCTTTCAGAAGAAGCAGGCCTCCTACCATTCCTCAACTAAGAAATTAGATGATGAAGTATATAAGGAATGTTGGTGGTAAAGCTTATGGAAATCTCAGGAACAAGAATTATAAAGAAATAAAGGGTATTTATGAAAAGGTGAAGAGATTTAATAAAAACTTTGTTTCTATTGGATCACTCGAGGATGAATAGGATATTAAGGAGATGAATGAAAAAGCTGATACAGATGAACCTTCAAAGAAGAGAAAAGGTACAATTAGAAAGATGAAGTCATCAAGGATAATCAAAAAGAGAAAAATACAAAAATTAGTTGATGAGCTTAAGACTTTTCTAAAGGTTGTAGATTTTGAAGGTGATAGTGTACAGAATACAGAGGTGATGGAACAACATTCTTTAATCTCAAGGTTTTCAATAGTTCAATCACCTGAAGGGGAATACATTGCTGTTCAAAGAGCTAATGGGCATATAAGAGCATTTAATACTCTTAGTGAAGTATTGCACATATTGGACAGACAAGACTTGCATCACTTACATAGATTGGTCATAGAGTATTATGAAAACATTCCTCCAACTGGCTTAGGATTGATATTGTTTAGAGATTTGACAACTATGATAGAATCAACAGAAGAAAGTAATGATGAACTGTGGAGAAATCAGAATGAATGGGAGATTATAAGATGGAGATTGTATGAGTCCACAGGGGTACATACACTTAAACTGGAAAATGGAACCATGATACATATGTTGGTAGATCAAAGGTATCCACTTACAAGAGAACTTGTGCAAAGAATGTTAGAGCATAAGTTTGAAGTTCAAAAAGAAACAAAGGATGCTTTGAATGTGATAAGATTTGTGATAAAGCAAAAGGAGGAATTGGAAAGAGAAGAAGAATGATTTTGGTATGGTATTTAATTTATCAAATATGTTTTAAATAAAGTTAATTTATGTTTTTGATAAATACGAAAGATATGTACTAGAAGTACTTTGTTGAAAAGTACTGCTAGCTTAATAGATTCTTTTGATAAAAGAAAAAAAGACTTGGTGAATAAATGGTTTTAAATGTGCAAAAAGTTTTCAGGCACATGTGAATGAAAAATAAAACTGTTTTGAGGGATTAAGTGTTGGTTAACCATCACCAACAAATAGTAATCAATTCACCATGTCTAACAGATAAGAAAGAATTGGCTAACCAAAAGGGTATGGCTTTTGGTGTAGAAAAATCAAATCCGTTGATAGCTTTAATAGTTTGTTCAAAACTATATGGTTCTCAACTCACCAATGTTTAATTTACTGAGAGTTGACTAGTCATGAGCAAACGGCTACAGGTAAAGACATGACAAATCCGTTCATAGTTGTGATGGTTTACTAGAAACCATTCAGGTTTTTCAACTCACCTATGATTCACGTTCTGAGTAGTTAAAATGGTTTCAGTCCTCCATGGAATTTACCTTTTCTAGGTGCCAATAGACTGACTAGCCCAAGAGTGAATGGCTACTTGGTAAAGGCTCATCAAATCCATTTATGTACATGTGGTGGCCAGTTGCTGTTGAATATTTGATTCAAGACAAAAGATTGATGCTGACAAAGATTTAAAGATCACAATTACTCAGACATATCTTTACATCAAAGAATACAAGTTATATCAAGAATTCAAAGATCTGTAGAGGTAAAGACTATACAAGAAAAAGGTATGTTTGAAGATTCAACTGATCTGTCTGCTTATCAAGATGAAGATACAAGCTATACATGGAAGAAGTTTAAAAAGATTTTAACAAGAAGCTTAAACCGAAGGAACTTGAAGTTAAGCAAGTTAACATCAAGTTAGGGGAGGATTGTTAGGAAATATGTAAAGTACCGCTGACAGATAACAAAGTACTGTTAGTATTAACAAAGTACTGTTAGTATTAACAAAGTACTGCTAGTCATAGCAAAGTACTGATAGTGGTGTTTAAAGTACTGTCATTGTAAGTCAAAGTACTGCTTATGTTGGTTTAATATTATAGAAGAGTTTGTATTAGGAAGGGATAAGTATAACAGTTTGTAAGCCCAATAGGGTTAATCCTTGAAGTTTATAAAAGGACCCCTAGGAAGGCATATCAAGATACGAGTCTTAGAAGAGTCTTAGAGATATTAGCGATTAGTAATATTAGTGATTATATTAGTGGTTAGGGATCTGCAAGTTAGGCAAGTTCAAGGTGTGATAATAAAAAGTAATCTTTTGATAATCATTATGTGTTCTTCTTAGTATTATCAACTAGATTCTGCATAGTTGATAGTATTCTGTGTTAGTGTTTCATAGTTATTATCTTGGATTTATTCAAGGTAGTAATATCCTTTACAAGCTAAAGGTTTAGTATATTGAGTATTATGATCCTACAGTAAGCTTCATCATGAAGGACCGTGCACAGTGAGATGTGGGGAAGTGTAACAAGGTTGGGCATTTGACCCGAGATTGTAAGGTCACAAATTCCACTACTTCTACCCAGAGGGGTCAAGTAGTGAATCAGAGGGTTGTAACCTGTTTTGAGTGTGGAAGGCAAGGACACTTCAGGAGTGATTGCCCAAAGCTGAAAGATCGGAACCGTGGAAACAAAGTTGGAAACAAGAATGGAGTTGGTGAAGCAAGAGGAAAGGCATATATGCTTGGTGGAGGAGACGCTAACCCCGATTCCAATGTCATTAAGGGTACGTTTCTTCTCATCAACCATTATGCTTTTGTATTATTTGATTCGGGTGCTGATCGAAGTTTCGTGTCTACTACTTTTAGTACTGTACTTGATATAACCCCCGATACCTTAGACGTTGGCTATGTTGTTGAATTAGCTGACGGGAGAATTTCCGAAACTAATACCATACTTAGAGGCTGTACGTTAGGACTATTAGGCCACCCATTCAATGTTTACCTAATGCCTGTCGAACTTGGAAGTTTTGACGTTATCATCGACATGGATTGGTTAGCGAACTATCATGCGGTGATTGTTTGTGATGAGAAGATCATGCGGATTCCCTATGGAGATGAAGTTTTGATAGTCCAAGGAGATGGAGGCAGTAGAAGAGAGAAGTCGATGTTGAGCATTATATCGTGCACTAAAACTCAGAAGTATGTCGAGAAAGGATGCCCAATTTTTCTGGCACAAGTGACGAAGAAGGAAAGCAAGGACAAGTCAGAGGAGAAGCGACTTGAGGACGTGTCGACTGTACGGGACTTTCCGGAGGTTTTTCCAGAGGACTTACCTGGATTACCGCCAACGCGACAAGTTGAATTTCAAATCGATTTGGTCCCTGGTGCTGCACCTGTGGCGCGAGCTCCGTATAGATTATCCCCATTGGAATTGCGAGAATTGTCTACTCAACTACAAGAAATTTCTGACAAGGGATTCATAAGACCGAGTTCCTCACCCTGGGGGGCCCGGTCTTGTTTGTCAAAAATAAAGACAGGTCTTTTTGGATGTGTATCGATTATCGCGAGCTGAACAAGCTGACGGTGAAGAACCGATATCCACTTCTGAGAATTGACGACTTGTTTGATCAGTTGCAAGGATCAAGTGTCTACTTGAAGATCGACTTGAGGTCTGGTTATCATCAACTCAGGGTTCGTGACGAGGACATCAACTCACTAGAATTCCAAGTAATGCCTTTTGGATTAACAAACGCATCGCAATATTCATGGATTTGATGAATCGGGTATGCAAACCGTACTTAGATATATTCGTGATCGTTTTTATTGATGACATCTTGATCTACTCCAAAAGCGAGGACGAGCATGCAGAACACCTTAAGTTAATTTTGGAATTGCTTAAGAAGGAGGAATTGTATGCCAAGTTTTCGAAGTGCGATTTCTGGTTGTCAAAGGTATAATTTATTGGTCACGTGATTGATAGTGAAGGCATTCATGTGGACCCGACTAAGATTGAGTCTATCAAGGATTGGACATCGCCCAAGACCCCAACAGAAATTCGTCAATTTCTACGTCTTGTCGGCAATTACTGACGATTTATCAAAGGTTTCTCAAAGATTGCTAAGCTTATAACGAAGTTGACTCAAAAGAACATGAAGTTTGATTGGAGTGAAAAGGCAGAAACTGCATTTCAACTGTTGAAGGAGAAATTGTGTAATGCACCGATCTTATCGTTGCCCGAAGGTAGTGAAAACTTCGTGGTTTACTGTGATGCTTCTCGTAAAGGGTAAGGCGCGGTTCTGATGCAAAAGGAGAAAGTCATTGCTTATGCATCGCGCCAACTCAAGATTCACGAGAAGAATTACACTACACATGACTTAGAACTGGGAGCGGTAGTGTTTGCTCTCAAAATGTGGAGGCATTATTTGTACGGCATGAAATGCATTGTGTTTACTGATCATAAGATCCTGCAACATATTCTAGATCAGAAAGACTTGAACATGAGACAACATAGATGGTTAAAGTTATTAAGCGATTACGACTGCGAGATACGTTATCATCCAGGAAAGGGAAACGTAATGGCAGATGCCTTGAGCCGAAAGGAACGGATTAAGCCACTACGAGTTCGAGCTTTAGTTATGAGGATTAGTTTGAACCTCCCTGTATAGATTTTAGACACCCAAGTTGAGGCGAGAAAAGAGGAGAATTATGGAACCAAAGATCTGTGTGGAATGATTAAGAAGCTAGAGCCACGTGCTGATGGAACATTATGCTTAAATGAGAGAAGTTGGATACCTTGTCGAGGCAATTTAAGGGAACTGATTATGCATGAGTCGCATAAGTCAAAGTATTCGATACATCTTGGATCGGACAAGATGTATCAGGATTTAAAGAAACTATATTGGTGGCCGAATATGAAAGCTGAGATTACCACTTATGTCAGTAAGTGTTTGACATGTGCCAAAGTCAAGGCCGAATACCAGAAGCCATCTGGTTTGTTGGTTCAACCTGTGATCCAAGTATGGAAGTGGGAGAACATTACAATGGATTTTGTTACTAAGCTACCAAAGACGTCAATGGGTCAAGATAAAATTTGGGTAATTGTTGATCGACTCACAAAATCTGCTTATTTCTTACCGATGAAAGAAACTGACTCGATGGAGAAGCTGACGAGACAATACTTGAAGGAAGTAGTCTCAAGGCATGGAGTGCCAGTTTCGATTATTTTCGATCGAGACAGTAAGTTTACATCTCATTTCTGGAAATCGTTAAACAAGGCCTTAGGTACTCAACTAGATATGTATACGGCTTACCATCCAGAGATTGATGGTCAAAGTGAAAGAACTATCCAAACTTTGGAGGACATGCTGCGTGCTTGTGTGATTGATTTTGGGAAGGATTGGGATAGACACCTACCTTTGGTGGAGTTTCCTTACAATAACAGTTATCACACTAGTATCAGCTGCATCATTTGAAGCCCTTTATGGCCGAAAATGTCGATCGCCTATTTGTTGGGCTGAGGTTGGAGACGCTCAGCTCACTGGTCCGGTTATTGTTCATGAAATGACTAAGAAAATCATTCAAATCAAAAAGAGAATTCAAGCTGCACGAGATAGGCAAAAGAGCTACACCGATTGAAGACGTAAGCCATTAGAGTTTGAGGTTGGAGATAAGGTTATGTTGAAAGTGTCGCCATGGAAAGGGGTGATACGTTTCGGCAAATAGGGGAAGCTAAACCCTCGTTATATTAGACCTTTCAAGATTCTTGATAAAGTGGGAACACTTGCTTATCGACTTGAATCCCAGAGCAATTGAGCCGAGTTCATAGCACTTTCCATGTGTCCAATTTGAAGAAGTGTCTCGTAGACAAACCCCTAGCTATTCCGTTGGAAGAAATTCAGATTGACGACAAGCTTAATTTCATTGAAGAACCAGTTAAAATTATGGACCGAGAAGTTAAACAGCTAAAGCAAATCCGCATTCCGATTGTGAAGGTCCGTTGGAATTCGAGACGAGGACCCGCGTTAACTTGAAAGCGCGAAGATCAAATGAAGAAGAAATACCCTCATCTGTTTGTTAATCCATCGTCCACGTCCAAGCTTTGAGGACAAAACTTCTTTAACGGGGAAAGAATGTCACACCCTGAGAAATTCCGTTCAATAATTTAGCCGTTTCCAATTAATAATTTGAATTATTAAAAGTTTCGTTTAACTTTTACGTTTAACCAGGAAGTTGTTCCGTTATTATCTGAGAATCGTCACCGGGAGCTAACCGGGACACCAAACGTTGTAGTATTTTGGCATTATCCACGTTTTTGCATTTTATGGTAATATTTAAAATTTCATAAATTTCGGAGTTACCGTTATTCGTTTCGTTACTTGCGTTAATCGTGATTTACTTAAAACATAAGCTTATACATGCAAGACTTGGAAATTAAATCAAATGGGAAGCACTAGCATCATATTATATTAAAAACACTTTGCCCCCCTCCTCTCGTCCTATTTGGCACAAACAAACAACCCATGAACTTGGTGGACAAGTTTTGAATTCAAATGGCAACAAGACAAGCCCTGATCACATGTTAACCTAGCTCAAATCCTATTGGCGGATCAAATTGGTCCCCTCTCCCCTCCTTGTCTTATTCCAATGACACATACACACAAACGCTTTTAGTGTGTGAAGTAATCTTGTGATTATATAACTTGTTACTTCCATTTGATATTCACAAACCACACACACTTGTATTTGGAGCTTCTCTTTTTCTCTCTTGTGTACCCTAACCCACGAACACACACAAACACACATAAATCCATACATTTTTCATCTTTGATAAAAAAACACTTGAAGATTCATTGAAGGTTTGATCATTTGTATCATCCAGGTATTTGTTAAACAACATTTGGGTTGTTCTAGTCTCATTCATCCTTCTAAAAACCTTCAATCTTTGTAAGTCTTCAAATTCTTGAATAACTTGTACTTCCTTAATTCTTATGATGCATACATACTAGTTGTACAACTTCTTTTGTGAAAACAAGATTTTAAAACTACATAAACCCTAAAAGTGTACATATGGTTCGAACTATACATAAATAAATATAAGAAAATCATAGTTTTGTGATCGTGGTTATTTTCGTGTAATAAAAATGATATGCTATAGTTTGTTATATTCGGCTTATGGTTAATAAGCTTTTGGAGAGCTTATTTGATTATTTTGGACTTATTGGGCTTATGTAATGGTTCGGCCCAACTAGGAAGAGAGCAAGAAATGTTTGTTTGGCTTATTTCATTTAGACATATATTTTATTAGCTTATTTTGAAAGAACAAACGATAAACTTGTTCGGCTTAATAAATAAGCCCGGATATAGCTTAATGGGCTTATAGCCGCGTCCTATATCAAAGGCCCAATACCATGAGCTTATTTTTGAGCTTATATGGTTCGGCTTATTTTGTTTGGGCTTATTGTGAGCTTATTGATAGCTTATTTCTAGGTCACGCGTTTGTTGCTTAACGTTTTGCTTATCGGATTAAATGGATAAGTTAAAACTACAGTTTTAGACTTAATGGGCCAAGGCCCAATATAAACACAATACACCCAGGCGTAAAGCTACGGTGTAGCTTATTGGATAAGTTTGCTAATAGCTTATTTAATAGTGTACGACTTAGATGCGTCACGTTTAATTATTTTTGAACGTTAGACGTTGCGAATAATGAAGATTTGGCTTATTGGGCCTAAAAGCCCAATAAGGGCCCAAATGGTCTTTTGATTAAATAATACAAGGATTTTTATAATGTATCGTTTTAAATTACGAAAAGTGGATTGAAAGTGATTTGAAAATGGTTTTAAATAAAGTCTACCACTTTGGAAAACGTGTAAACACGAACGGGTCATGCCGAAATTTTTATAAATTCTTATACTTAGAAAATACTAGAAAATGCAAGTAATTAAATTTGATACGTTAATTTAATAATGTGCCGAATAATATAAATATATAAAAATATATTATATATATATATTTTTACTTAGTCATTTATATGTATATAACGAGTCAAAATTCGACTGTAAGACTAAAAATCAAGCTACAAATGGCACTAACAATTTCTACATCTTTAGGATTTTCCTAGCAAACTAACCTAGTGATGTATAATTTACCTAAATCACCTACGATTGTAAAAAATGGCGAACGGATCGTTATTTGCAGCAACATGAGCAACAATATAAGAATACGATTTTAGATAAAAGAAATCGTCAACAAATAAAAGCAAAAGTATACTCACAGTCTCTCGATGTTTGTCCAGTTTCCGATAAAATTAAGTATTATCCCAGTTAAATTACTCCCATCTATCCTACTGCAAGAACAAAATAAAATTTTCATTAACGGGATAATCTAGAATTTGAATCTCAGTAAAGCTGTCAAAATAAATAAATAAATTAAGAACTTGGTTACTTACAAATTTGTTAAATAAGTTACATTGCCATACAATGCTAGTATGGTTTCTATAAAATTATTTGCAGATGCAAGGCTGCGGGGAATCTTATCCAAGCTCCAACCTGTCATTGCTACAATCCCTACAACAATTAGTAAAAAAAATTAGTGAACGAAACAGGTTTTGAGCATTCGACCACTTAAAAACATCATCAAGATACAACTCATGATAAGAACCTCCATCAATAGTGATCGAAAAGTAGTCGTGTGTACTTTAATTTGTTACGACAAATGGCATGACCTCAACCAATCAAGTATTATCCCAGTTAAACAAACCCGACTATGTAAAAGAAGCATTACCTCATGTATTTAAGCAGATCTTTAAATTTTAAGAAACATAGGCAGAAAAAATACCTGCCGACCACCCTTCGCAAATGCATCAAATACAGGCTTCTTCCATCTTCCCGGCAACTACAAATCAACAACCATGAAATGATCCCATATATCAATAAACACAGACAAACCGTTAACTAATTACAAAAACTAATCAATATCTTAATTACATTAAAAAACTTAAATGTAAATAAAAAAACCCAAAAGTTGTTTTTTTCATACCGACACCGTAAATTGCATAATAAAATTAGGTAAAATCACCTACATGTAGCTGAAGATATGCAAGTTCTTTCTCTTAATTGTTCCTTTTCCCCATCTTGATTTTTGAAGACGAACCGTCTGGTTTGTGAGTGTATTGTCCATAAAAAAGGGGGGGGGGGGGGGGGGAAAAAAGAGTGTATTGTTTCCAGAAACAGCCCTAAAAAAGAGTGATATAGCTGAACCTGTCATCAATCGATCTTGCAAATCTCAAATCCACCGTCTGATTTGAATCTCGAATTGAAGCAGCATATTTGGTTTGTGTGTTTTTTTAAGAGAAGACAAATGGGACGGTGGTGGTATTTTTAGAGATGGAGGATTAGTGGGTTCGATGAATCAGCATAAATATCATACTTTGTTATGCCACGTTATGTAGCACTGTTCATAACGAATTTTAAAATACTATAAATCAGATTTGTGTGTAGTTAGAGTGAATATTTTATGTATAAAATACTGTTCATTCAGTTTAATAATAATAAAGATCGAGTTACTGTTGATATTGTGAGTGTAAGCACTATAAGAAACGTTAGTTTTTATAATAATACAATACATACTATCATTTACTCGTTTTACTTACGAAAACATTTTTACTATTATACGATCAGAAGCGTTAATTTTTGTAAACCTATTAACGAAAGTACACTAGTATATGTTTATGCATCATCCGTAAATTCATCATTTACTCCGATATTAAACCAAACCATTATTTCATAGGTTGTCATTTCGGACCGTCGATTGTTATCGTGTGATTTATTCTAGACTATTCATCTTCAATTCACCAAATTAAGGTGAGTTCATAGCTCCACGTTTTACTACTTTTACTTTACTATTTTGGGGTAAGAAACATTGCTTGCTTTTAAACTATGGACACAGTTACTTTACGCTGCCTTTTCCTGATTACGTGCTGCCTAAGTAGCGAATAGACCACTATGCCCAAAACTATCATGAACCGTCAATTGCTTAGCCGACTGTACTGATTAAGTGAGCGCGAGTGTTGTAAATAGATCTATTGGGGATTATCCCTATCCGGGTAAGTAACGCTTACTAGTTTCGGAGGTCCCGAACAAACGGATATATACCATGTCGGAAAGTTAATAGGTGATCTTGGTCAGATACCTTTAGGGCAAGTAAATTCAATTTGGCATATAATATGCTGCATTTAATTGAGCTTCGGTGTCATGAGCTTAGTGCAACAATAGTAAATACTTTTATGTGAAGTTGTATCTGTTATAACTGTCACATGCGTACTGTGAACTTGTGGTCAACTTTTAATACTAAATTCAAACCTATGAATTCACTCAACTTTATATTGACCGTTTTAGCATTTTTTTATCAGGTGCTTAACTGCGGATGTCTTGCTTGCTATTTGGAACTGCCTTGCATTGGACGTATTTTCAAGAATTATTATCTATTGTCTTTAACAACGTTGTCAAACTTTAAAACCTTTTAATCGCTTCCGCATTTTATTTTGGGCCTATGTATAACTTTAACTATTTTTATTAATGCAACGATGTTGGATTTTCAAACGTACCCTTAGAGGTGTGACGTTATGGGATTGTATACACTAAACTTTAGGACTGTGTATTCCGTCCAGGCCCAGTTTAGGGGTGTGACGTTATGGGATTGTATACACTAAACTTTAGGACTGTGTGCACTGAACTATGCCACTTGGTAATGTATATATGCCTTGAAAGGCTGCTTTTGTAATTTTGTACATGTTAGATTAGATGATGATGTTCAGGAAATGCATAACCTGAAAATGTAGTCAAATGACCATTTGCATTTGCATTTTGACTTTCTAATGTCAAACTTTAAATGCGAAATGACATGAGCATGAACATTTGAATGGCATGAGCATTTGCATTTGCAGTTTGCACTCTGTAAATCATATATAAACATCCACTTATGCAGTCAAACTACATTCTGCAAATTGCAATCAAATCACAGCATTTGCATTTAAAGTTTGACTTTAGAAAGTCAAACTACAAATGCTAAATGGAACGAGCATTTGAATAGAAATGCAGTTAAATGACCATTTACATTTTTAGTTTGCAGTTTGCACTCCGCAAATGATATCCAAACACCCACTTATGCAGTCAAACTGCATTTTGCAAATTGCAGACAAATCATAGCATTTTCATTTGAAGTTTGACTTTAAAAAGTCAAACAACAAATGCTAAATGGTATTTGAATTTGAATGGAAATGAAGTCTAATGACCATTTGCATTTGTAGTTTGCAGTTTGCACTCTGCGAATCATATCCAAACACCTCTTTATGCAGTTAAAATGAATATGCAGTCAAAATATAATATATTACTGAATAGGATATCAGTCTTATCAGATATTAAATGCCAAAAGCAAATCTCTGATAAGCATTCAAAAGATCTGGTCATGCAGAGTCAGCAACCTAAATGTTTTAAAACATCAAAATACAGATACTAAACCAAGTAAAAAGTTTCTAAGCATCAACATATATCAGATCCGGTCTTGGCTTCCTCTTTCGTGTAGCTGAAGATGGTGGAGTATTAGGATCATCGGGAGCTCTTAAAGTAAGAACACATCCTATCATAGCTATTTCCTTTCTCTTGGAGTAGTGGAAGCAGCTTGTGCATTAGAAGTGGATGCAATGAGAGCTCTGGATCTTGTTGAAGAAGTGGGAGCTGTGGATCTTGTGGAAGCACTAGGAGCTCTGGATCTTATGGAAGTAGAAGTAGTGGGAGCTCTTGATGTTGTGGGTCTCTCCATAAACATCCTTATCTCAACATCACTGAGTAGATATTTAGCGTCATTAAACAAGACCACATCTTCATCACTAGAATCTCCTTCATCAATGGATACTTCAACAACTTCTGCAAGCATTGGTATAATATGTTGTATTTATCCAACTAGACTCAGTAAGTGAAAAGCTTGACTCAACTCAACAAAAAACATACCTTTTTTCACCTTTAATTTTGCCTTCTCTGCCTCCTTTGCCTCTTTTGCCTTCTTTGCCTCTAGCAACCTATTAAAATCCTCTGAAAGCTTTTTGATTCTGTTTTCAAGATCAAGAGCATCAACCAGATCAACATCATCAAGATCATCCTCAGTCTACTTTGCCTTTCCTTTCTCATATACCATCAGCTTTTCCTTTCCCTGCTCAGCCCTACCCAAATCCCCTTCAAGCCTTTCTACTTTGTTTTGAAGATCATCCACTTTTCCCTTCCCCGTATCATCTAGAAGTTAATAGGTTAAGGCAGGTTAAATCCAACTTGACACGGGTTAAATGCACTTCCAAACAACCTATAAATGCAATCTGCAAATACTAAACTAACATTTCCCATATTTAATCCGCAAGTCTTCCAGTATGACATCAACTATTCCATCCTCAATATTCTAGTTCTTCCCATACTTAACTAAAACATAGTCAACCATCTCATCAGATACCAGCAGCTTTGCCTTTCTCTTCTCATATTCTACCATGGATAATTCATCAAATATCACCAGTTTTACCTTTTCCTTCTCAGATTCTACCATGGATAAGAATTTCTCTACATAACAAATTGCAGACCCATGCATATAATTTAAGGCCATTAGGCTTATAAGGAAACAAATACACTAACCTTTCATGATAGACTGTGCCATATCCTCACTTTCCTTTGCAACCTCTGTTTCTACGTTTGCCTATGCTTCATCTTTGTAGAATGTGTTATATACATCATCCAGAATGACATCAGACCATGAATCATCTTCCATTAAATTCTTCTTGCCATATTTAGGCATAACATACCCTTCCATTATATCTTTAGTAATTTTAACTTTGCCCTAATCAATGTCTTTCATTTTTGTATCTAACAAACAACAAATTAGGGTAAACAAAGATTAGGGCAATCAAAAATTAGAAAAATAACACACATTCAAAAATAAGATAATTACTCACTTTAATTGAATCAAATGCCAGAGCGAGAGTGGCAAGACTGATCCGAGAGTAGTTGTTGTACAAGAATGATCGATGTCATAGCGTTGGTGTACTTGTGTGTAAAATGGCAGAAGTTTAATAGTTTATTGATGTTGTAAACATGGCCCTTGATGTATTAGTGTATGAGTGACGAAAATACCCATGCCGTTAACGAAAAAATGACTGGAAAAAAGTCAAAGGACCGTCAACTCCTTTTGATCAACCACAAGGACGTCTTGTATAATTATCAACTTACTATGACGTAACATGCAATTTGGCCATAACCACAAGGACCAAACATGTATTTAACTCTTTCAAAATGGGACAAATAGTTCAAGAAAGTATGATCAATCCCAACACCATTTTTACGGATACTACTTTTTTAGTACCATCTTGTTCATTAAAAATACAAAAATACAACCTCTACATAATTTAGCCCTCTTTACAATAAAACACAATTTTTTATTCTATAACTTTTATCAATTTAATATTCTTGACTTGTTAAACTTTACTTTCTCCGTCTCATAATTATAGTCCACCGATAAAAAACACGTAATTCAAGAAAAACATCATCATTATAGCTTTCTCTCTCTTACTTTTTGCACAATGATAGTTTTACCCATAACTAATTAATTTATAGCTTCTTTAAAGTTTGTAATAATAACATTAAGTAAGGGTAATATGGTACACTTAAAATAAATTCTCTATCTATTTTTGGAAGTGGATAATTAATTTTGAACAAAAAAAAAGGACTATAATTATAGGACGGAAGAAGTATATGTTTTGTTTTGCATTTTCCGTTTCACGTTTTATAATGTAAACAAGATTATAAAAAAAACACAAAAAAACAAAGAGATACAAACGATGTTTTAGAATGTCTTAATAACCTATCCTTCACAAAATAGTCATGCTCAATTGTGCTACACTCATTGCTCGTCATGTATAAAAATACATGTGAATTTATTTTTGTCTTATTATTATTTGTGTTAAGTCAAAAATGTCTTTCTCTTTTATATAATTTTTTCTCTTTTACACCTAACTTCTCCACTTATCTTTCCACCTATTCTTGCAACACCTTTATATTCCGACCTAACCTTTTACCAACAACTTTTATTTTATACCAAGCCTTTAACAAACCAACATTTTATATGAACCTTGTTTTTACTTCACGTGCACTAAAAATAAGAATTATATATATTTACTATAATAATTCAAATGTATTTAAAAACATTACAATAAAACGCCAAAAAAATGACTAATTAGTGTTGATTTTCATGATGCCAAATATGTTCTACTAAATCGGCTTTTTATGCTTAGATAAGTTGTTTTGTTGTGTATCTTTCGAATATAACTTCATGCGTTTTTGTGGGATCATCATCACGATGTTGCTCCTCTGGAAAAATATGCTAGATTCATGTAAAATCATATTATGTAATATGATGCATGTGTACATTATATCCGTTATTTAACACAATGTCATAACTCGATCCGGCTGTTTAAGTATCTACCACTTTTTCTTTAAGATGCCAAAAGCTCGTTCTACATCTTTCATTGTTGCTTCGTGCTTCGTCTTATATATTATCCGTTTGTGATCATTCGACCTCGGATTTGAAATGGACTTCATAAAAGCGGGTCATTCCGGACATATCCCGTCAGCAAGATAATATCCTCTTTTATAAGTCACGTCGTTAGCTACAAAAGGTCGGGTATAAAAGCAGACTCTCCTAAAAGAACCGTAGCCTTCTCTCTTGAAACGAAGCTTCACTACTTTGATAAGGAGGATATCGAGGAAGTGGAGCATGAGAATGTCTATAGAAATTTTGCAATAATAAATATATTTAATAATTGTAAGAGGAGAGGGTATGGTGCGCCATGGCTTGAGCCATGGCCAAAACGCCATCGCCAACCACACCCGAAGTGGCGTTTTCGGGTGTGGCGCCGTAGCCACCAGCCCAAATGGTGGGCGAAAACGCGAGACGCTGTACCGCGTCTCGCGTTTTCGGGTGTTTAATTTTTTTTTTAAAAGTGAGGTCCTCCCATAACATCAAAAAATCTGGTGTTAACTAAGGAGCCTCTTTTTGGTGTTATGAGAGTTTTTGGTGTTATGGAGAAAAATTGTCATTTTTTGCCCACGGCTTGAGCCATGGCTCAAACCACACTTAGCGCTCTAACAGTTTATGACACCGGATAATAAACACATGTAGGTGGTACCAGTGAGTTGTAGGTGAAAAAAAGTGTTTAGATATGGGTTTTGTAAATGATTATGTGATGATCAAGGCCGCCTGTTGGTATTTAGGGGCCATGTGTCATAATTACAAGTTTACAATGTAGGGCTATTTTTATGTTTGCCACAAAAGATTTTGGTGTATGCACCTATTGTTTCAAAAAAATGTGTTTTTTAAATGCCCCAGAGCGACCGGAGCGACCAGAGCGACTTATTAAAAAATTAGCATTTGTACTTTTAAAGTACACTTTGTGTAAGTGTACTTTTATAGGTATGTTTTTTAATATGTTAGAGCGATCCTGTATTTATACTCGGAGCGAGCTCACTTTTTTTACTTTTTCCAACCCATTAACCACCATCTCCAACCCACACCCATCATCACCATTTCACCACCACCATCATCACCAATTCACCATCACCATCGTCATCACCAATACACATATAAAAAATTATACACGTAAGAGATAAAATTATAAAAAGAAGTATCATTTAACAAACCAATAACAAATGCTTTAATTAAACGATTCCCATCCAGAAGCTCTTCATAAATTCTTAACTTGGCATAAAAGAAAAACAACAAACAAATAACTTAATTCGATAAAAACTTGGATTCAAATACCATATTTACTTATGGGTTAATCAATCTAAGTGCCTAAATGGCACATGATAAGTACTCAAAATACAACAAAAAATACACAGTATCCCACAAAAAGTACACAGTGGATTCACCATTTTGTGGATCACCAGTTGTACCTTTTCAGTTGGGACCCATGTGTAACTTTGGTGTTCTTATCATGTCCCCTAGCGGCCGCAAGAAATAAAAACCCTTACTATATTAGCATACAGTGGTTTGACCAAATCATAGTACAAAACTAAAAGGACTTATTTTGTGTCTCTCAACCTAATCCCCAAAACCTATAAAAACACAGTGAAAGAAGAACATCGAAACTCAAGTTCGATAAAAACTAGGATCCAAAAGAGATGTTACAAGCATTCTCCGCCAGTCACGTGATCATTCCATCGTCACCTGCCACTTTTAACCATCCAATCAATGTACACCTTGTACCGTAACTAACACAGGCGGTTACGATATCCATTACAACTTCTGTTAAAAGCAATAGTACTAAAAGTTTTCATTTGGGAATGGGAAATGACCGGGAAGTGAGATAATGACTCTCGTCTGAGGAAGAAAAAGTGTTTATTGGGTTGGGAATTGGTTAAGGAGCAGGGGCGGAGACAGGGAGGGGGCACAAGGGGCATGTGCCCCCCTAGCGAAAAAAATTGTAGTGTAAAATTTCGAATTTTTTTGGCATTTTTTGTAATTCCCCCCCGCCCCCCTAAAAACCAATTTGTAGTGTAGATTCTAAAAATTATCAAAGTGTGCCCCCTCGAGCAAAACTTTCTGGCTCCGCCCATGTGTTAAGTAGGATGAAGATGGTGGTCCCGATAATTGTATTATCTAGAAAGTAGTGGCTTGCGTATAGGGAATGTTTCATAGGATTGGTAAGATGGAGTATTTTTCACGATGGAATTGTATCATAGGGACGGGGCGTTCAGAGGACGGGGCGGATGGCACAACCCGAGTGGGAGGAGAGAAAACCGATTACGGTTGATAAGCTAGAAAAGGACACCGCCATGAACCTGAATGAGGGGAGAAGATTCCAGTGATATGGTGGAAAGAGAGCGGATTCTGGCGAGAGATTTATGGAGGGTAGTTGGGAGGGAGAAAATGAGATTGAGGAGATGATATGGAGGCTATAGTTACGGTGAAATGAAATGAAAATGTGTGGACCGAATTGGATTGGGTTGAAAAAGATAAACAAAAGTAAGGCTCTGAGTATTAATACGGGGTCGCTTCATCTTCATAAAAAAACATACCTATAAAAGTACATTTACACAAAGTGTACTTTAAAAGTACAAATATTAGTTTTTTATTGGGTCGCTTTGGTCGCTCCGGTCGCTCTGAGGCATTTGAGGAACACACTTTATTTTGGGGCAATAGATGCATACATCAAAATCTTTTGGGGCAAACATAGAAATAGCCCTACAATGTACGTCTAATGCCTTGAGCAAGAGAAATTAAATAATTCGTTTAAAGTATGCACAAAGTTATTTTAGTCGAATTTAAGCTTTAGAAGAAATAAAGGAAAACAATCTAAATATTGTGGCATTAACATTATTGTACCATTTCTTTATATACCTTTTCCGACAATGCGCATAACATTTTATAGTTTCGAAATGTATTAGACCTTGCGTAATAATTTTTCTCAAAGTTGAGTTGAAACTGTCAACGCTTAATTTTCTGTTCTCTAGTTTTGATATAGAACATGAAAGTTACGATAAAAAATTAAAATAAATAAACTATAGGGTGTAAAGTGAAAATGAGGCAAACTCGTCATCTTCTTCACATGTCCCAAATCCTTTCCTTTGTTATCTGCCGTTCAATTTTTTTCTTGGTAAAGCGTCAAGCAACAAAAAATACACCATCGTGACAAATATTTTTTTTATCTTTTAGAAGACGTGCACTTCGATATACTTTTGACGGATTTTTTTTTATTTTTTTCAGTGGTAAAATCACATGTGATTTTTCGACACTGAAAAAAAATCGAAAAAAAGTTTGTCGGAAGCATATAGAAGTGCCTCTCTATAGGAAGATGATTTAATTCTCATCGTGATGGTATGATTTATTCTGGGTAATAATTAACGGTTTGTGAGATATTATATTTTTAAAAAGAGGTGAAAAGTGAGTTTTTTTAATTAGATTAAAAATGAATTGCTAAAATTAATTCGGTATTTAATAAATTTTGAGTCTATATTAAACGGTAGTAACAAATTGTGTTCGGTTACACATGTGGTCATACCATGTCAAAAATGTTCCCCTATATTAACCAATGTTGTGTTCGATATTATATTTGTTCTACATGATACAGTAATTCGTGAGCTTCCAGAACAATTCATGTTCCACCGCCTGAATCTCTGACACAACGGTTCATCAAAAGCAACACTGGCAATTTCACCGCATCTCCATCTCTAAAAGGTTTCCATAAGGTTATCTCTATCCATATCAAAAAAATAATAAATTATTTGTGAAATTGAAGATCTAATTGGAAAGACAGCGACAAATTGCGAGCATCAATTTGTAATACTAGCAGGTGCTAACAAATCCCTCTCATAGTTTCATCTCTTTCTCTCATCTTTGATTATGATTTTTTTTCCAAATTAAAGTGTCGTTTTTATATGGGTTTTAGGTTTTTTTTTTTAAGTTTTTGGGGTTATTGATTTGTGGAGGATTGAATATGTGATTTGGTCTCTAATTAGGAAACTACAATTTCGAAGCTTTGATTTGCAGGTATGTTGTTATATTTTTTACTATCTTTTTTGATTTGCCGCTATTTTTAAGAATCCTTTTAAGAATCCATTTTTGAAAAAAAAAAAAACAAAGAATAAGTTTTTATGCAAGTAATGATGAAGTTAGTGAGGCGTTAATGGCGTTTTTTTATAATGTAGAGTAACACTCCCTTATAAGTACTTGCTTCAAGCTATCAATAAATGGGAGAAACAACAAAAATGAATCAAACAGTATCCTGGCACCAAAATTCAGTCATTATATGTGTACAACTTTATTGTCATAAGATTACATTAATTTGTAAATTACCATGGTGAAAAAGATTGCTAGCCATCCTGCTAAACAGAGGTGATAATGGCATGGCCTGTTTTTTTATTGTGCTACTACATAGTAGCTCATGTTTCGTCGGCCTGTATCATGGCTTGGTGTCCTTATTCATCTTTTTCTTATGCCTGTTTGTTTGGTTCTGAATTGGGTCCATAAATATAATACTCACAAAAGCTATGGTGTCCTTCTTTTTCCCTTTTCAAACAGTAGGTGTTTACATGGTTTGCCAAACATTATTTCTTGATTATAGTGTTTTGGTCTATGCGTTAATTAGATGAAGTACACCCAATGCAATTCCATTGAAAACGGCAAGTATCTAAGAGGTATACAACCATCTAACTAAATACATTATACTTTTTTACAGGCTATGTTGGAGATACACATTTAGTTAAAGGCCTGGACTATGGTTTGCTCAACAAAGTCAGAAACGAAATTGTCAAGAAACGAGAAACCCCCCAAGATGATCCAACGCCTCGGTACGTACTTTTATTACTACTTCGATCTATGTTACACCATTTACTTATATCTTCATGATTATTAACAGAGGCTCCAAGGAAAAGCTGCCCGTATCATTTTGCACCGCTTATGCAAAGGTCAGAACTTCAACCTCTACAATAGCATGTTGTTGGTTGTACGCTTTGCTTATTTAGTACAAATAAATTCATTTATGTTGCAGGCTGTGTACCAGTGGATAATCAAGCCTCAAACTACTGCCGAGCAAAATGATATGTTTCTCCCTGAACGAATGGCTTTCTTAAAGAACATGTGGTAATTTATGGCTTTCCATTCCCTACATTAAATTTGAGCTCAATTTTAATATTAAAGCATCTGGAGATTATAAATTTTTCCTAGAAGGGCAAATAGGTATAGTAATAGTTTTTGACATTCGAGATGATCCCACTACGCATATATTGAACATAATCATCATGCCTGGATCCATTAAAAAGCATGGTTAGCATTAGAAAAATGTCGACTATTTGGTCTTGCACACTGATATTTGGTGGATGAACATCTTCACTACATAAGTACTATGAGTGTCGTATTCACATCTTCCCTTTCACTTAGTTCTTAGATAACTAACCATGCCAATCGTTAGGTACTGATTGTTGATGGTTTTCATATGTTACTTTTAATAAAACAGGAAGGATCGTTCGACAAGGGAATAACAGAGTATGATGAAGTTACCACCGTCTCCGTTCTGACTTGACAGATTTTATTTGCTTCATCACTGCTTGATGTGGAACTTTGTAGAGTCATTGTTTTTAACAACTCGATACTGTTCTGGCTTACAAACTAACTCAGGCTGATTACTTTTTTCCATATTCAACTTCCGTAACAGGTGTCGGCAATGATCAGCATCAAAAACATGTTCATTCCCGTGCAAACGCCGATCGTATAAACTTTGCTACTCAAGGTAAATCTGCCTTTGGGTGTGTTTGCGAAGTTACTGCATTCGTGACGTATCAGGACCATGCTCATTCGTAGTGGTTTCCTATTGTAGCACATGTTGCCAAAAGCTTGCCAGGAAACCGGAGTGGACGAAGGAATCAATCTGGTGCATGTGTGTAAGAACACGCGCCTATATATACTTGCAAAAGTAAGAAACCAATGACTATAACAATACTTTGTTAATAGTATTGCTGGAAGTAAAGCTGACGCAACACCGGTTTGAACATCCGACACCAATGATATGATGATTACGAACTTGAAAAAACAAGAAACCGTTTCCCACTATCCATATTGCTGGAAGTAAAGCCGGATAACTAACAGGTATGTACAATAATATTCCCGTTAGTTTTTCATTAATTAGAAAGTTTTTGTAGAATGAACAATTTGAAGTGTAACACGTGTATAGCCAACACAATATAATTTAATTTCTTAATCTAGAGAATACGATGGTCGAGGCACTTAATTTTTACTGTTTTTTGTTTGGTGGGAGAAAAATGAGGAAAAAATGGACTATTTGGGAGAGCTGGCGTATAGGATATCTTATGGTTGATAGCATTATACGTTTTTCAGGCTACCATCACCAACAGGTTGCAGATAGAGCGTGACGGAAAATGGACAAGTTTCGGAGGTAATTTAAATACATGCTATTTTTAATAAGCAAGGTTATTTTATTGCTATTATAGTAATATGTGAAAGATATATGACATTAGAATAACTTTTAACACGGTACGGTACAGTAATAACAAATAGACTCTGTGGCCCAATTGGATAAGGCGCTGGTCTATGAAACTAGAGATTCTGGGTTCGATCCCAGCAGAGTCGAATATTTTTCAAACCAACAAATATGCTGGCGTGTTAGTCAATATATGGTAGACATTGCACTTCCGTATCAAATAAAGTTTTAAACAAAGTGCCTGCACTCCTATAACGTCTATGCAACTTACCTATCAAATCCGTATATGTGTTCGCACCATATGTTGTAGTAACATGTTAGCTCCCGCCGCAACGCGCGGGTTCTTTTCCAACTCGTTATTATCATCCGTGAACGCGTTGTCTAAAGAAAACATAGAGTAACTAAAAATATTGTACGAAGAAAAAATTAATCACATGGTACCTGTCGTCGTAACTGCTAGTTGTCATTTAAACTTTCAAGCATAAACCCTTTATAACATATAATTATTAAATGGCCCAGACCCAAACCCGAGTTGACCTGAACCCGACCAACCCGACCACTAAATAGGGTCGGGTTCGAGTATGTTTGTTTTAACGTCAACCCGAGTTGACCCGATTTGATTGAACCCGAAACTGACCAACTCGACCCGATCTAACACCCCTAGTGTTTGCCATTGTTTTGGCTTGAGAATTGGCGTGGGGTAATGGGTGATAATGCCCAATTGGTGGCGCCAAAAAGGGTTTCACGTTAGAAATGGCGTGGGTCGACGCTATGGTACTGTTTGCATTAAATATTACCTAACAAAAAAAAGTAAAAGTAAAAAAAAGACTTTAAAAAATTATAAATGAATTAATAAATTGGTACAGAAAGAGTATAAAATAAGTAACTTATTATTATTTTAAAGATTCAAAATAAAATATGATTTTCAAAAATAAAATAGAGATAGATAGAGAAACATGTGGCTATAAATTTTTAAGATGCAAAAAAGCACAAAATTTACAATTTTGATAGATATGAAATGAGCCTCTAGATTAACGCTTAATATTCCGTATACGTGAGCACACCAAAGAACCTTATTGAGATGTCATTCCATTACTTAAAATACAACAACATACCTTAAGGGGCCGTTTGGTTTGTTGTTAGGAATCACAATGGGTATCGGATTTGGTATGAGGTAGAATGACAATGGATATGAAAAAGTGTATGATTACGACTGTTTATGTTTGGATGACAAAATATGATATGAAAAAAGTGTATAGATATTTGAATTTTGTAGTGGAAAAGAGATAGGCCAACGGAATGGATTTCATAGACACCAAATTGGTGAGTAATGAGTCTATGGCTATGATATACCCATTTCATTCCTAGGCCCACTAAACAAACATCTTTAATCACTATGAAACCCATAACCTCATTCCCATATACACATACCAAACACACCCTAAATATCGTCATTGTAGCCTTGTTTGTGACTTTTGTTGACTTAAACCATAGTAGGCAAACATATATATGTTAAAAAAAATTAAGAGTAAATTATACGGTTTGTCCCTTAACTTGTACCCCAAATACATTGTTATTTCCAATTTCAAAATAAGTCTGTCAAACTTCCCGACGTCTCCATTTCACATCGCCACTCAGCTCTCTTTGAATGGATCTTTACCCCGCTCCCAATGAAGACAGAGGTCAAGGGTTCCATCCATTTCTAAATCAATACCACCATCCATAAACAACATCTCTTCAAAATGTATAAAACAAAAAACTCAGAGATGTAACCCAAAAATACAACAAAACCAAAATCAGCTTAATTGAAAGTGCCATTCACAAACTTGCCCCTTTCATAAATTATAAGGTCGATTTCTTATTTAACCCTCTCCTATTATAACAATTATAATCATTATTTCATTCAAAAATACAACTGTTGTTGTTCGATTAAGTACTAATTTTATAAACTAATAATTACTCTATACGAGGTATGCTGAACCCGTACGTTGCACCGGGCTTGGTCTTTGAGAAAAATCATAGTGTTTCATCATAACTATGTAATGTGTTTAAACGCTTGTGTATAAGTATTCCTATCCATAAAAACATCAGATTCATTTGCACTCAGCAAGCAACTGAGTAGTTAGAAACGCTTGTGTATAAACTTCCTTTATTTCTACAGACGCAAACACCCCTTGTTTTTACTTTTACATTTATAGTCTACATTGGTCTCTTCATTGACCTGTCTTGCTCCAAACATACTTTAATTATGCATCAACCTGAACCAATTACACCTTAATCCCCGAATCGAGCCTGCATATAACACAAATATCAGAAAACATCTAACTTTTCATAGATTACAAAATCTTGTGCTTATCAGTTGTTTAGATCAACACCCCATCATAAAGTTATGGTCATTCCACTATCATTTTTTATATCAGAAACTTATGTTGACACAAGTCCATGTGCAAAATTAAGAAATATATTTTATGCCTAGATCGTTTTAGGGACATGATTACTATGAACTTTATTGAAAAAAAAACATATAAATATCATCGAAAATATTAGTGACAATTGTTTTTGTACTTAAGGTTCAAGAAAATAAAATTGGGGTGCTTTGAATGATCACTAAAATACTAAAAGATTATAAATTTGAAATACCCTTTATTCAATTTGATAAAAAAAAGTAATCTTTTATTTATAAAGAATGTTGTGAGTGAAAAAAATGGTGATGGGATTAAAGATAATGAGAGTTTGTTATGTTCTTGACGTTTATTTGTTATCTATGTTATTTAGGCTATTTTTTTTATGTTTAAGCTGATTTTCTGGCAGTTCTCTTCGGTTACAAAGTCATAGTCAAAGACAACATATCGACACTCAGAATCAGGAAGGCAAGCAGCAAAATCCTCATGGCTTTTAGTTGGCTCCCCAACTTTTTCCACAATCACTTCCTTTTGCTTTTCCTCTATCGTAAACATGATATATCAGAATGTTCTTTTGGCCTTCAACTCCATAAATTTTAGCTTTCATTCATCATGCACGGCCATACCACATATCGCGTTAGCCTACAATTATAAGATTTTACTAACTATGCAAGGATTCGGCCACATAAACCATCAAAAAATTGCACATACAATCACAAAATATATAAGATTAGAAAACATTGGCTGAAAGTGGGAAGAATGTAACAACTCACATTTTCATGCCTTTTTACATCAAGGAATATCCAATTATTTATTTTTAACTTTTACGCGTTCACTTTAAATTTCCAACGTTTAACTAAATCGTGTAAACTAAAAATCAACATTTAATGTAAACGGACATCAAACAAATTAAAGTTTTCATCAAGCAAGCAATATATTATTTTTATGAAAGTAATAATCAAATTTTATATCTTATTTTTATTGGTTACGTAAAACGTTTACGTCTCGGCGTTAAATACGTTTAGCCATACCCAGAAGCACCCAAAACTTTTCTACACTTCAACAAATACCTATTTTTATACCCAATACCCAAAATTTTATAATAATTTACCCATATTTATCATATTTACATAAAGGAAAACCAACTAAAAACTAAATGTTACAAGTTTACACTTTACACTTAATCTATACATCCTTATGCTTCAAGTATCACTAGAAATATACCATAAAAGATCAAAGATATTTTCCTAGCCCTTTCAACCCCACTATTTTCGTGGCTTAAGGTGTATCCTAGGGGACATGAAGCACACATTTTACTAAGTATGAATTTGTACAATAAGAACCTAATAAACCATGAGACTTTTACAAGTATTGACCAAAGACTTCCTTAAAACCCTCCCTTTGTCTTAAGGCTTTCCATATGATCTTTGACTAAGTCTTTGAGGTATATAAGACATGTACTAGTAGAAGTAACACATACACACTTCATTTGTTAAGTGAAAAGCAACCATATTCTCCCTTTGTCCTCCCTTCAACCCACGACACACCCAAAAACACATAAACAAACCATAACCACGAACCACAACACAATCAAACAAAAAAAAAAACAACCTACACCCAAAGTTCCACACCAACCACCAATGCCCCCCCCCCCCCACAAACACCCAACCCTACCAAAAATAATATACCCCACATTTTCAGCATTCAAAACCATTTTCTACGATATCCTAAGGGGGGGGAGTGAGAAACTGCGCGGTTGATATATATAATACGCAGAAGAGCGGAGACAAGTGTTAAAGCAAGAAGGTTCAAGATAAGAGTTTACTTTGGAAGTTAGGTTTCTAAGTGTAGTAAGCTTGGGTTTATTATTTAAAACAACTGGTTATAGACTAATATTTGTTCTCTCTCATCCTACTTCATATTAAGGTTACCTAAAAACCTTAATCTCTTCATTTTCATGATTTTATGCATATATAATATTTGTATAGTTAATCACCATTTAAGGAACTTATCTACATGAAAAATGAATTTTTACACTTGTTTATGATTTGGTAAACTTTTATATATGTCATATGGATGTTAATATCATGTTATAATGGAATATAAGTATTGTAAAACTGTGGATTATGTACAAAAAGTGTATGTAATCAAGTTACCTAAAAAATATACTTATGAAAGTTAATGCGCGATAACTACAAGCCTATGAGCGCCGCGTGCGAGCACACTCTAATCTCTCCAATATTTGAATAAATCATAGACTATGGAGCCTAAAGATGTAAGACATGTGATAATAAATGTTGTAATGGACTTTTAACAAGATGTTTAAGCTTAAAAGTCACAAAATCAAGTTTAAACATGTTTTTATCAAAAACTTCAAACTTTCAGAGAGAGAGAATTCAAAAATAAAGTGTAGTTATGGTTATAGTTTTAGATTACTGGGAAAGGGAGGTGGAATCCTAACCAGATAAAAAAACTTAAAAATCCGCTTTATAACGGAAGGAGAGTTAATGCAGTTTACAAAGTTCTACGATAATAAACGGGTTTATAAAAGAATTTTATGAAAAACAAGTACAAAATACGTCTGATAATATATAATGGGTTATTTTCTCAGATAGTACAACCATATTTTTAATATTCCAAAACATTAAGAATTCAATAATTTTTGGATTCATAACGAAGGAGTTTTGAATTAACGCAAGTTTCGATACATAAATAACTTTATAAAAGTTACTGTTCACATCAGAGATATTTATTTTTAAAACATCATTAATTAGATATAACTTTTAATTACGAAGACGTACTCAAAAGAATCACTAAAATCGGAGCTAAAACGAATAAATACGACATTTACGGGTTTACGACGATTAAGTATAATTTTTTTTTTTTATAAAAACCATGAACATAAAAAGTACTACATTCAATACCAGAGGACTCAAAATACAAAAATGTAATATTTTGATATATCTTTCTAATACGAAAACGTGGACGTAAAGAACATTCAAAACGGGCTTAAAACAAGAAAGTTAAGCCGTTTTTACTAAAGTAATATTTATAAACGTTTTTACTTTATAAACATGGTTTCACAAACGCAATTAGATGGTGATGTAGCTATATAGAATTATATATTGTATTAGTTTTTTATTCATAGTACCTAGTACTTATTCGACCTATCTTTAATTAGGATTGCATTCCGTCTTTATTAGTGACGCATTTTCTTTATAATACCGTTGATCATTCTACATTCACACAAGGTTAGTTTATAAGCCCTCACATTTTCTCTTTTAATGGTTGTCATAAACTGTTTTCCGAATGAGAATTCATGGCTCGTAGTTACTCAATTAAACCAAAATGATTCTACTACGTAAGCGTTACATAGACTATTTCTACCCAAAACTTGATTTTGTTTACTACAATGTTTAAAATCATTGAATACCTATATTTGAAACCGTTCATGACATTTGAACACATGATTGTTTAATATAGACACAAGTGTTTTAAAATTGGTATGCTATCCAGATTGAGTGCTATTAATATTATTGCCTAAGTTACTGTATTGCCACTATCTAAGTCCCTACCATCATGAACCGTTAATTGCTAATGTAGCGAGCGCAAGTGTTATGGATAGATATATGACTGACAATCCCCACCTGGAATTTCTGGTCACAAGTTGGCCTTGGTGCATTTAACATTTAGAAAGAACTTGTAGGCTGTTTTGGTAGACACCCTATATTTGTTTTGGGGCACTGACAGTTAGGTTTCACGGGTCATGGACTACTCTAGTGCATTTAATATCATGTTTAATATTTTAAGACTTGTGTGAATCTGAATTTCCCTTGTCGTATAATACCTACATTGGACTAACGGAATACTACTTAGTCTGCTGTCTACTTAAAACTGTGGGTACCCTCTACTACACATTATTTGATTTTATGTGAATCACATACGGCTTTCATAAATAATACTTTGAAATGTTGTCTTTAAACGCTACTTTCTTACCGGTGAGAAGACATCGCTTAAATGATGGTATGGATGTTTATTTCAACACTTGCTTTTACTTAAACTTAATGAATTCACCAACATTATAAATTGTTGACGTTTTAGCATGTAGTTTCTCAGGTTATTATTTTTGCTAGTGGAGCAAAGGGAGCATTTGAGTCGCGCGGATGTATATTTTGAAGGCTTAATAACTTGAGTACCATAAAATAAACGTTTTAAAAATGTTTTATGTTGCATATAAATGGGGATCCTTTTGTAAACACCTGATTTTTAATATATCAAATGTGCGCGCGAGAGTATTTTTTAAACGTCTCTCTTTTGAAGTCGTTTTCTGTGACTTGTGCATACGGACTATGAAGTAGCATCCCAAGTGGTATTCTATTGCGATGTTGAAATTTTGAGGGTGTTACAGATTGGTATCAGAGCTCATGTCATAGAGAACTAGGTTGTTTTCAAAACCTAGACTATGACCATGTTTTTCAAAATTTAGAGTCTCTCCTTGTTTTATCCGATATCTGTGCGCACATGCTCCCTGATCCCCTATAAGCTCTCTTTTGCCTCTTTACTTCTATTACATGGGACGAGTATTTAATACCATGCTTCTGATTTTGCTCCTTACTCTAGTGCCTATGACATCTTACTATTTACCTTATATTGGTCCGTTATATAAATATTGATCACTTTGATTTTCGCGTACTTCCTGATTTATCGTTTACTCCCTGGAGCGTCAATACTGGTATTACATAAGAGTACCTATACATGTATGGGCTATTTTCCTTTTGATCTATACGATTAACGTCGAACTGTTTCATGGAATTACTTTAATTCCCCTTTTGATAATTCAAAATCCGACGAATAGGTTTCAATTTCATCTATATTATTTTAACACTCGACTTGCCCAAAGTTTGGAACACTCTTCTTATGCTTTTAAATCGCATATGTGATTTCGTAATCCATCGTTTTGAAGTCTTCTTGTCGATGGGAGTACTAGTTTAACTTGTCACCTTGGATCAAGCCGTCTTTTGGCACTTACCTTTGAAACGCCGTTAGAGACTAAACGTCTCTTAATTTTTTCCGTTACTTCTTATGTATTTTGAAAAAAATCATGCAACCAAGGAGGACTCCTTCTTTAATGTTACATATGGTCTTGTTTTTGATACCGTGTTTTGTACCGGCGATACTTAGTAGGAACGCGTTTAATAAACAACCTTATTGAAATGGATTGAGTATGACGAGAGCCACTTCATTGAATAAGGTAATTATAAATCGCCGAACTATAAGTTTATAATTCCTTACTTACAAGGATTGGGACGCCTCTTTTGTAAGATGAACAATTATAAATGAGGTGGGCTATGTCTTATCCTCCATAGCGTTGATTTCGTCCGTATGAATCCTTCTTTGGGCTATGAACCTCTTTCGACTCGTGATTTGTTATATGGATTTTTTTTCGAATGTGCATCGACCGTCGCGAACTTGATAATCTAATAGTAATGAACCATTAACCGCTTCCAAGAATTGACGACTTGTTAAATTCTTCGTTCCAATGGCTTTTATCGAGTCATGTATTTTTAATCTCTTCCCTTTGAAAGATTCTCATGAACAAATTGATCCATTCAGCTCATATTCCATTGCATATATTTGATGCTTTGACTTTTGTTCATTCAAACCTTCGTTGGAAACCTCGACGATGATCTAGGTATATCCACTCATCTCACCACAAATAAACTAGAGACGAATAAGTCGAATTGAGCACCAGGACGATGCTCCCTTAAGGTGGGAAGACTGTAACAACTCACATTTTCATGCCTTTTTACATCAAGGAATATCCAATTATTTATTTTTAACTTTTACGCGTTCACTTTAAATTCAAGGGCGGATTAACTAAATCGCGTAAGACTAAAATCAACGAATTTTAGCTTAAAAAACTGACAATCAAACTAATGAAAATTATTCAGGCACAAGCAAGGCAATATATTTTTTTTATGCGAGAGTAAAATCAAATTTTTTATATTTATTTTGTTAGGTTGGTTACTGGGGATGTAGGGGGAGAGACGGTTAGCGGTCTCGGCTTAAATACTTTAGAACCATAACCCAAAGGCACCCAAAATCTTTGTGCTACACTTCAACAAATACCTGATTTTATAACCCAATACCCTAAATTTTATAATAATTTACCCTATTTATCATATTTACATAAAGAAAAACCAACTAAAAACTAAATGTTACAAGTTTACACTTTACACTTAATCTATACATCCTTATGCTTCAAGTATCACTAGAAATATACCATAAAAGATCAAAGATATTTTCCTAGCCCTTTCATCCCCATAATTTTCGTGGCTTAAGGTGTATCCTAGGGGACATGAAGCACCCATTTTACTAAGTATGAATTTGTACAATAAGAACCTAATAAACCATGAGACTTTTACAAGTCTTGACCAAAGACTTCCTTAAAACCTTCCCTTTGTCTTAAGGCTTTCCATATGACCTTTTGAAGAATACTAGTAATCTTAAGATCAACCAAGAACAAGAGTGAGATGTGGGTTGGGATGTTAGAGAAAACTTG